>JAINUG010000043.1:3885000-4097500 GCA_029706075.1 Aldrovandia affinis | reverse complement strand
GCTGGGGCGCCGGCCCTCGCGGCGGTTGCTGTCGATGGCGGCCTGCAGCTCGCCGGGAGAGCTCAGGCCCATCCTCTCGCACTCATACGGGTACAGATACTTCATATACCTGCAGCAGGTGGGGTCAGTTTAGGCTCGGTTACACTCAGCCCAGTAGGATCATTTACACATGCCATACAACACACACTCGACAAATACATTAAAGCACTTTACGCCGTAGAATAAATTGTAATTGTAATTGCTGCATTGTAAAATTAACAGTGGGTGGAATATGCTCAACTCAAAAAAGCAAATTCTTCTTTTAAGAACGGGTGCTTGAGCCAGGGGAAAACACCAAAGTACTGAAGCAAAAAGGGATGAGCAGGCACTCACTTTGTTGAATAATATACATCTTAATTTTTATTTCGTACATAAGCAGCAGCAGCAGCCTAAAACACACACAAGCACATGAATGTTTCAGCGTGTGTTTTTGCGACTTGCATATATACACACGCTGAGGACAGATAGAGGAATGATGTGATTGGGTAGGGGAAGGGCAGAGGGGGGCAGGGATAGGCAGGGGAACGGTGATGTGATTGGGTGGGAAGCCGGGGACGGAGCCTTACTGAGTGCGGAGGGTGAAGGCGGCGCTGGTGATGGAGGTGGGCAGGTTCAGGCCCTTGGTGATCTCCCTCCAGATCTTCTTGTTGATGACCTCCACCAGCCCGCCCTTCTCCGTCACCAGCTTGTACAGCATGTACAGGTCCAGCACCTGCTTGGCCATGATGGGGATCCTGTTCACCGGAGTTCCTACAGGACAAAGACACCAGCATCCACCGTGAGAATCTCCCACGGCGAGGACACTAGGAAAAATACCACAGAGCGGAGGGCCCCAGGCAGCGTAGCGGTCTAACGCAATCCGCCAGGAGTGAAAGCTGCCTACTGTAGTCATGGTTCAAAACCCGACTGTGTCAGTCCGACTCTGGCCGGGAGCCCCGATCGAGGGCGGCTTTTGGCTGTCCGCCCCAGGGGGTGGGGGGAGGGATAGTCGGCACGAGCTCGCCGAGGAGCAGTAGGGCGTTCCTGAAGAGCAGGTGGGTGAAGTTCCATCTTGGAGGAGGCGGATCATTGCCGGCCTCTAGGGTATTACCTTGACCCGGAGGACGGGCAGTGGGCTCATGAGGGGAAGGCAAATCGAAACAAATTGAGGGTTGAATTGGCTACTAAATTGGGAGAATAACGGGGGGAAAAATGGAAAAATACCACAAAGCATTTGGGCGGCCATTCTGCTGCCCGTTCTCATTCTGATCCTTTCTGGAAAACGGATACGTGATGCTCCACGGCAGCGACCCTGTGCTTAAAGGACTGGGCTGAAGGTTCGAGCCGGGCCGATGGCAGGGTTCTGGTGATTGTGCCCATCACCCAAGGTACAGGTAACTGCCAAAATAAATGAGGGATCCTTTAAACGGGTGCAGTACCGCGAGTGTCCTCAGGGGGTATCATGGCTGGTACTTGCGGATAGACCTGGCCCTACCCTTTCCAACAAGCCCCCCAGCTGGGACTCTCCTAGCCTGGGCCAGGACCGTTTGCCTGTCCCCCAAGGGTTACCAAAGCGTTGCCTTTATTTAGGCAGTTACCTGCACATAACCTGGACCACATCAGTAAAAATCCCCTTCGGTAAGGGCTGATGCCGGCTAATGTAGCACAGAGGTTTGTGTGTGCCTGTTATTGTGTGTGTGTGTGTGTGTGTGTGTGTGTGTGTGTGTGCCTGTGCGTGCGTGAGACAGCCGGTTTGTGTTGGATATGTCAGCCAGGTTCAAATGACGACACTGGGGCCCATTTAAGAGCAGCACGAGCAGGCCCACTGAATGCTAGCCAGCACGTCTCCGGCCTGTTGGAGTTTGATAGAGGTGCATTAATCTTGTCAGCAGCTTATCTTAAGTAAAGTGGGTGGAAGGTGGAGGCGGGGTGGGAAGGGTGGGTCACAGTTGCAGAATTAAAAGTACAACACGCGACTCTCGGATGGTTGCATGGCGCCTGGATCCTAATCCACAGGGCAGCGGGGGGGCATGTGGATAGGCCCATATAATAAAGCTTATTTAGGGGATTGGGCAGAGTAAATCCACAATCCACACCTCTGTGCTATGCACCGCACTGCTGTTATACTGACTGTGCCGAATGTAGGGGGTGCAGCTTTGTGGGCGGTAATGCCAGCCAATCCTCCAGCCCCAAACAGGCTCCTCCAAACCGGGAACAAAAACCAATTAATGCCTTTTACAAATTGCAGCAGGCTCGTATTGAGATTACCCATGACTTTATGGCCTAATTTAGCAGAGACCAAATGCCCTGCTGTGTTTAATTATGCCATTACTCTGGGTTCTAGGCCCGTACACATGCACACACACATGCACTTGTCTAATTGTGGCTGATCGGAGGCCAACTATGGAGACCAGGCACAGGGAGACCCAGAAGGGTAAGGGGTGGGGCGATGACATGATGGCACACACATATGCACGTACGTACAAACATACACAGGCCCTTATGTATACACATGCATACAGGCGTGCGTGCAGACAGACAGAGTATGGTGGTGGTGGGATGCATTTAATCTCCAAGCCCCTAACACACACACACACACACACACACACACACACACACACACACACACACACAGTGTATGGTGGTGGTGGGATGCATTTAATCTCCAAGCCCCTAAAACACACACACATACACACAGCGCAAATGCACTCACACACAAACACACGTTTTCCACATGCCCTTTTCATGCCCCATTACACTCACCCTGTTAAACTGTTAAATGGCTGATGTAAACACAGCCCAACGGGTATAAGAGCCAACATAAAATTACACACACGCACAACATTCAGAAAAGTCATCGAACAAAAAACATCTCCGTAAGGGCGATGCAGGACTACGGCACGTTTTGTTAGCGTCAACAGCGTGCCGCTAATGGCCGGGACAAACCCAGCAACCAAGCTGGACACGCCACCATCTCCCACAGCAGCCATTGAGGCCCAGTCCACTGAAAGGCCTCTCCTGCAAACCACAGTTATTTAATGCAGTATCGGACATCAATCGCACATCAAACAATTAGTGCAACTCCAGAGGTCGGAGGTCAGCCAGAGGTTATTGACGTATGAATTAAAGTGCAGGTCAGCAGGAAGCAGAGCACAGCCATGTTTTCATAAAGAAGTACTCGTCCCTCTAGAAGGGGGGAAAATAGATGCATAAAAGAGAAACGGCAACTATGGACCTTGGATTTTAGTTTAATTCAGCGGCTGATGGACCTAGGATTTCAGTTTGAATTTAGCAGCCGGCGGAGTTGGGATTTTAGTTTAATTCAGCAGGCGGTGGGGGGTCTGAAGGCTGTGGGACACTGGGGGACAGATAACAATAAAACAGTTTGAACTGCAACAGAATTCTGTCAGACATATTCGCTCTAGTCCATTACACGCTGATGAGTTGCTGGCGTTTAAAATTAATTTTAAAACGCATGCAAAGTATTTCAAGATGATATTTCAAACCCCAATTCAATTTGGGACGCACTGGGACATGCACATGCAGATGCGATTGATAGTGATCGGCTGGAGGCCCTTGTGATCAGTCACTTGCCATCGACACAATGTCTGCTTTAATGCGGTTTAAAGCCAGGGCAGACTGCATTATGTTGCTCTGAAAAGCTAATTGTAAAAACGTATTTTGGAAAAGTCAGTTCCTTTCAATCACGCAGGGCATGAACCCTGGCAGTGAGAATTAATAGTCCCAACATTCTCTGAAAATAAAGATGACCTCTAATTCTGCTATCGAGGTGTGGTTATTTTTACAGCAAATAATCAACTTATTGCCCTTTTCACCTTTTCACAAACGTGTAACAGATTTGAGGACAGTGGAACCCTTGATTGTGTAACAGGCTGTTGTGTTATAGAGCGCTGGCTACGACGTTAATGGCCTACATTATTTTTCATAGCCCAGAGTGGCTATGAAAGCCTGTGGTGGCGCGCGATTGGTTCAACCACAGCTCAAACAAGCTGCCATTGGCTGACGCATGTAAGAAACCAGCAGGGATTGGCTGCGCCCCGCCTGCTCTACTGAAGTGGTTCCTAAACGAGCCACAGGCTTCCTCTTGAAGTCTTCCCCTGGCCCTGTACTGATTTTCCCATCAGCCATCAGGAAGAGAGTGATTAATGGCACTGCAGGGTCAAAGGTCACGGCTGTGGGAAGTAGCGCTGGAGAGGCCCGGTGAAACACTCCCTCAGCCTGATCGGGGGACAGAGGAGGGCTGTGTGCATGGATACTCCGCCTGGCTCTGGTGGAGGTATAAGACGCAGAGGGGGGCCAGAATTCAGCCGCCTCTCGTCCCACAGGGGAGACCGCTTACAGTAATGCATTACTGGCAACTACTGACCTCTGACATGACCACATGAGAACACAGAAACCTGCAACACAGACATACAGAAGGCCTTCACAAAATAAACACCCCCACCCCCAAAAAAAAAAATGTATATCTTTTTTTTATTGACAGAATGAGGACAGATGAAAAATGTCAATGAATGACAATTACGACATTTGTTTTACCCCCAAGACCCTCTCTCCACTCTCCCCTCCCCCCAATGCCCAAGCCCCCCACTCTTCCTCTCTGTAAAAACAAGGTCATTACATCTGACCTCTGACCTATTTTTAGAGTAAAACAGCTGCCAACATTAAAGGGCTCTATAATAAATCAATGGGCCCGGCCCTGACGCCACTGTGGTAAATCAAATATGGCTTATTTCACATTACTAACATTCTTTACATAATTAGAGCCAAGAGTGACAGCCTTCTTTAAGAGCAGGACTGAGGAGAGGACACAGGAAATGAATTCTGTGGTGAGCACGCAGAAGCAAGTCTGCAAACGCCACAGGTCCCACCTCCACCCTCCTCTTCCCTTCACCTCCTAAGGAAAAAGGAGGGAGGGAACGAGAGGAGGAGAAGACTAGGTAAGACATGAGTGAAATAAAGGAGAAAGAGGCAAAAGGAAACGGCTTTTCGCAAATCATCAAAGCCACTGGAGGAAACAATTGGGATGAAGAGTACTGGAAATCTTGGGTGACCAGACGTCCTGGTTCGGCTGGGACACTCCCAGTTTTGGGCAGCATGCCCCGACAAAATGCAGAAAAATGCAGAAATGTCCCGCTTTCCAGCTTTGCCCCAAGATGTAGTAATACGGTACGCACATTCTGCATGGCTGTGATTACATTCTGACCTCGAACACTGGTCAGGCCTATTGCCACGCTTTGATTTTTAACCAACGAAATGAAGAAAACACAATAAAACTGACCCTAAGCCGGTTAACTGGAGCACAATGCATGTTCACTGGTCGACAACCTTCAGAAAAAACCCATTTGTCAGTCAGACAACGCTTCATCTCGTTAAAATGCTGAAGCAAAAATGTTTCAGGATTTAATACAGAGCTTCAGAGTGCCTGTCAAAAAAAGTGACCCGTTGAGGAACAACATTGTATTATCTTTTTTTTTTTTTTTTTTTTTTTTCTGTCCTGGTTTTAGGTTTTGAACATCTGGTCACCCTACGTAAATCGCTTCCCAAAGATGTACAGCGGACTGACAAGCCATCCCAATAGCTGCCATAGAACACACCCTTCCACTTGATAAAACATCTCTAAATAGACTTGGCCTTGCAGTGCACATCTATATATAAAAATCCAAAACGAGGATTGATTTGATGACAGGAAGCAGTGAACACTTGCCACGCCCCTCTCCCCGATCTGTTGCCAGGAGTGTGGGACAGGCAGGAGAGTGGGAGCGGACAGCCAGCTGGGAGACCGCTGGATTACTGCCATGAGTGTGGTGCCGACACAAACGGCCAAACCGCACACTCCTCATTGTCTTAGTCCTCTCAGCGTCTGGAGGTCTGGAGGTCTCCTGCGCCTCACCCCTCCTAACTCAGTCCCCAACATTAGTCTGACGCAGCTCTGCTTCGTAGCTGGCCCGTGGTTAAGAGAGATGCACCGATTCTGCTGTGTGTTTATTTTTCCCCAGTGCTGCCGTTTGGTTTACACGTCCACATGCGCACGGGGTGTGGGGGGGGGGTGCATTGTCAGGAGCAGGAGCAGGAGCGGCCGCAGCCCTCAGCCGGGTTTGTTGTATTTTTAATGTCGGGGGCACGGACATAAAAGGTAAGGCCCTATGAAGGTGCGGAATTCGCTATCTTTAGACTGCCACCCGCTCACATGACCGCCTCTGCTTTCATATCAAGTGGTAACGAGTATATATCCGCGCTCGAATTAGCCCTCCCTGGCTGCGCCCCTGGCACCCGAGGGGGTCAGGATTGGACACCACAGTTGTCGGCAGGGCTGACAGTTAAATTCTCCCCTGGCAGGGGGAAGGGGGGGCGCGATCGCCTCCGCTCACGGCGGGTGTGACGCACAGATTGCTGCTCCTCCCCAAAAGGGACAACCGGAAACTCTCGGGCCGTCCGGCTGAACCACGCCCTGGAGCTCTGCAGGGCTGGGCTGTGGGGCTGCAGGGTTTGCTGTGGGGCTGCCACCTGCCTCCACCCCCCTCGTCAGTTTCACACAATTTCCACACCTCACTGCCTCTGTATGTCTGGCTGCGGGACGTGGATGGACTCCGACGTGAATCGCGCACTCGTCTTCCCAACTTCTACACCAGGACAATGGGGGTCAATTGGTTTCAGGATTTAATCTTAATCCCAAATTCTGCTCTTGATTATTGAATTACTCCAATAATTTATTTGACCTGATATTTATGATGAAATTAGGAGCTACAGCTGCAGACTGTGGACGTATCCTTGGTGAAAACGTTTCACTGTGGTCCGTAATAGCAGTGAACCAGTATTAATGTATGTAGCCGTTTAGAAAATTAAGCCAGAGCAATCAGTTTGAACAAAAACCAGCACACAGGGCCCTCCGGTACTGGAGTTGTGCGCCCATGACCTAAGCCTATCTGACTCATGAAACAGCTCCCTGTCCGTTTTCAGAGAGTAAGTATATATATATATATGTATGAAACTGGAAAGAGACAGATACCTGTTTCATAACCAGATAGGCATAGATCAGCTGCATTTGTTGCATTTTTAATGTGCATATATACACCGATCAGCCACAACATTAAAACCACCTGCCTAATATTGTGTAGGTCTCCCTCGTGCCACCAAAACAGCACTGACCCGTCGAAGGCATGGACTCCACAAGACCTCTGAAGGTGTCCTGTGGTATCTGGCACCAAGACGTTAGCAGCAGATCCTTTAAGTCCTATTGCGAGGTGATGCCTCCATGGATCGGACTTGTTGGTTCAGCATATCCCACAGATGCTCGATCGGATTGAGATCTGGGGAATTTGGAGGCCAAGTCACCTTAAACACCTTGAACTCTTTGTCATGTTCCTCAAACCAATTTTTGCAGTGTGGCAGGGCGCATTATCCTGCTGAAAGAGGCCACTGCCATCAGGGAATACCATTGCCATGAAGGGGTGTACTTGGTCTGCAACAATGTTTAGGTAGGTGGTACGCGTGCCAAAGTAACATCCACCCGAATGCCAGGACCCAAGGTTTCCCAGCAGAACATTGCCCAGAGCATCACACTGCCTCCGCCGGCTTGCCTTCTTCCCATAGTGCATCCTGGTGCCATCTCCTCCCCAGGTAAACGACGCACATGCACCCGGCCATCTTTCTTCTGATGTAAAAGAAAACGTGATTCATCAGACCAGCCCACCTTCTTCCATTGCTCCATGGTCCAGTTCTGACGATCACGTGCCCATTGTAGGCGCTTTCAGCGGTGGACAGGGGTAAGCATGGGCACTCTGACCGGTCTGCGGCTACGCAGCCCCATACACAGCAAGCTGCGATGCACTGTGTGTTCTGACACCTTTCTATCATAGCCAGCATTAACTTTTTCAGTAATTAGTGCTACAGTAGCTCTGTGGGATCGGACCAAACGGGCTAGCCTAACACTGCCGCCTCATATATACCACACTGCCGCCTCATGTATACACTCAGTGGTCTGCATACTTTTATGCATTGAGTTGCTGCCACATGATTGGCTGATTAGATCATTGCATTAATGTGCAGGTGTACCTAATAAAGTGGCCACCGAGTGTATACATCACACCACCTTGTCAGAAAAATGTGGTGGTGAGGTGCCGGGAAAGGAGTCACATGACAAACAGCCATTTGGCGCTTGTCCACAACTGCAGCCGACGTTCTTCATCTCATTCACCTTGATCAGATCTGTCAGAGGACAGAAACACGACTCCCTCCACTCAGATCACAACGATGGGTCACCTGGTGCGGGGCAGGGGGGGCTTTAAAAGGGTAGACCGGGCGTAAATTGACACGACCACTCCGACGGTAACCTGAGTCTCTTTCCTACCTGGGGGCTGTATAGACATCGGGTGGTGTGACAAATCAACAGCAACGGGAGGCCGTCATCAGGAGGGTAGAGCGAGGGTAAGCAGTCCTGCCTGCACTGAAAGGTCGAGGTCTCAGAGCAAACTTTAAACACTGGGATTCTGGGTAGGCTTGACACACACAGGCTTTGTGACACACGGACACACGGATGGACACGGACGGACACACACACCTGCCTAAAGGCACACAACCTTTTACCAGTGTAACAGCCACCTGCCCCTCACCCAAACAGCTTTGATGTGAGCCGTTCCTGAAGACACCCCAAATAATGAAAGGGGCGAGTCTATTCTGTCTGCCAATAACGTCTGTCTGCCACAGCTGGACACTGGAAGGGTTGTGACTCACAAACCGCCAGCATTTGAGTGTCCTTGGTTTGCACAGAAGGGCCAGGGTGAAAGCAGAATTCATCGGAGGCATTTGAATTTGAGCCCCTTTCCAGAGAATGGAATGGACTGTTTATTCTGGGCAGGAATTGCTGTAGAACACACTGCTCACAGTAGGTGACTCGAAGTTACATTTGCAATCGTCCAAAAACCAATAAAACAAGCCTCATTTGTTCCCTTCTGGCCTCAGTACCTAAAATGGGTTTTGTCAATCTGACACAGCTCATACACACAAAACAGACCTAGCAGTATCACACAGCTCATACACACAAAACAGTTCTAGCGCTACCACACAGGCCCATACACACAAAACAGACCTAGAGGTCATCACACAGCTCATACACACAAATCTAGCAGTATCACACAGGCTCATACACACAGATCTAGCAGTATCACACAGGCCCATACACATAGAACAGACCTAGAGGTATCACACAGGCTCATACACACAAAACAGACCTAGCAGTATCACAGCTCATACACACAAAACAGATCTAGCGGTATCACACAGGCTCATACACACAAAACAGACCTAGAGGTATCACACAGGCTCATACACACAGATCTAGCAGTATCACACAGGCCCATACACACAAAACAGACCTAGAGGTATCACACAGGCTCATACACACAGATCTAGCAGTATCACACAGGCTCATACACACAGACCTAGCAGTATCACACAGGCTCATACACACAGATCTAGCAGTATCACACAGGCCCATACACACAAACAGACCTAGAGGTATCACACAGGCTCATACACACAGATCTAGCAAAACAGACCTAGCAGTATCACACAGGCCCATACACACAAAACAGACCTAGAGGTATCACACAGGCTCATACACACAAAACAGACCTAGAGGTATCACACAGGCTCATACACACAAAACAGACCTAGCAGTATCACACAGGCTCATACACACAAAACAGACCTAGAGGTATCACACAGGCTCATACACACAAAACAGACCTAGCAGTATCACGCAGCTCATACACACAAAACAGACCTAGAGGTATCACACCGCCCATACACACAAAACAGACCTAGAGGTATCACACAGGCTCATACACACAAAAAAACAGACCTAGCAGTATCACACAGGCCCATACACACAAAACAGACCTAGAGGTATCACACAGGCTCATACACACAAAACAGACCTAGAGGTATCACACAGGCTCCATACACACAAAACAGACCTAGCAGTATCACACAGGCCCATACACACAAAACAGACCTAGAGGTATCAAGTAATGTCATAGGATTACACAAAACAGACCTAGAGGTATCACTGCACTACACTGCACTACACTGCTCTTCTGAGTGGTTATGAGCTATATTCTCCAAAACTTAAGTAGCATGTTAATGCACATTTATTTTTGTTTATTTAAAACAATTATTAAGGCAATTATTAATTATTCTTTCTCTTTTGGGGAAAGAAAATATTACACATTAAACACACAAATCATTTTTCTCTGAGCAATTGTTTTAGTATAAAATAATTTCCCAAAGTGTTGAGCATACAAAATAGCCAATTACCTGCATTGTCTATTTTATACAGCCTTCTTTGCTCATCTTTATTATGGATGAGAATAATTTTGGAGGGTACTGTATATGCATATATTGTGCATCTTGATGGCAGAAAATGGATAATATTTTTCCACACCATCAGAGGGCAAGCATTGTAATGCTACATGTGAAAGTGCTCTTAAAGAGAGATGCTCCACTGAAACCAAAATCTCACACACACGTATACACGCACGCCCACCCACAAGCGCATACATGCAAGCACATGACACCTCAAGCAGCGGTTGCTGTTCCAAATAGTCCAACAAGAGGGTTAAGGCTAGATCACGATGCAAAGCTACTTAAGGAAGACCACAGTTAACTGCATTACATTTGACATTTTAAGCATTTAGCAGACGCTCTTATCCAGAGCGACTTACAAGATGTGCATTAATACAAGGTAAGAACAATCATAGTTAGCGCACAAGATCAGTGCAGTAATACAGCAAAGTTGCCTCCCTCCTCAGGCACAGAAACAAAATTGTTTAAAAATCCAGACACGGGTACGGAGCATCAAACAAGGCAAGTGTCTACGCCGATATCGAACGGATTCTCTTCTAAAAAAAAATGTTTTCAAAGTCAACTCAAACGTGACTAAACCTGTGACCGACTGTAACTGCTGTGGCTTTTCAAGACCGACCGGAGGAACCCGCTTCCGTTACGGTGGGCCACACTGATGATGTGCTCTCTATTGAAACAAATGTGCCTCTGCTTTCAGAACCGTTTCCAAGCAGGATGTGATCAACTTTCAGCCACACGCATGGGTCTGATCGAACAGCCAACCGGGAACGACTGACAGACTCTGTGACGCTCTGGAGCCCGACACGAACAAGAGGAAGAATGGGAAAGGCTGTCTTTCGGAGGGTAAACAGAGCGGGTACGGGCCCGTCCTCTGCTCCCCGCACTGATTTAGGTGTTTACTGACAGCAGCTCAGGGGAATTCCAGCGGCCCTCCTCCTGCTCCCCGCCCCGCCCCGCGCTCTTTCATAACACTGAGAGCAGTTCCTCAGATCAATGCGCACGCAGATTGACAGATAAAGCCATCAGCTCATGAGTGCCATTTCTATCTCTATGAAGGTAATCAATACCCCTCCGTCAGCAGCTGTGTGGGACTACGGCTCCGGTTTGGGTCCACTGTCCCCTGGGGGGGTGGGAAATCCATGAAGGAGGGGACAGGGCAGGAAGTTACTCTAATGACCTTGATAAATCCTTTCTCCTTGATTCCAGTGAACTAACATTACGTACACTGTTGTAACGTTACGCGCTTTTTTAATGCAAGTCGCTCTGCATAAGCGCATCTGCTAAATGGATACAAAGTAATGTAATCAATACATTGTTGCGTCGTTATGCTATCCTAATGAGCAAGGCACTCGGCTGGAATTGGTTTAGTGAACAATCCCTGTGCATAAATGAGCAACGCGTGGGGGGGAAAAGAAACAAAAAACAAACGTCTATTGTATGCAAGTCGCTCTGGAGAGGAGCAAACAAATACAAAGTAGCTGGGTGGCTACGAGCCATGACACATCGAAGGCAGGAGGTAAGGAATTCACTTAAACCATTCACTGTCTGCTTACCTGTTTAGATATCATTTGTAATAACAAAGCTAGCCCTTGCTAGATTCCTGGATATACTGTAGAATGATACTGTGTTTGTCAGAGCTGTCCTATGCTGCTGTGAAGTCTACAATACAGCTTCGGCCCTCTTGGGAGAATGAAGCATCATACTGAATTCAGCAGCCCTTTGGTTATGGTAAGAGTTCTCGGGTTCAGTGTGAGCAACGCAGATGGAGACAGACACGGAAGGAACTTATCGAGTCTCTCGATCACGCCCTCATCCTCGTTCCACTTATTTATAGGCTCTGTGATTAAGTTCCTCCCAGCTCTGGAGCTTAGGAGAGGCAAATCCCTGCACAGCATGTCTGTAATTACAGAGGAACAAATAACACACACACAGTGGACCAAGTCATCTCACTGCAGACTAATTCAGGAAATAACAGAGACAGAGAGAGAGAGAAAAAATCTACTGAAAACCAACCAGCTCTGTCCAGAGAAAGACCCCCTGGGACAACTGGCCATGGAATGCCGAAGTGTACACAATGTACACAAAATCACACCAGCAACATTGAAAAACATTGACTCAACAAAATGTGTATATTGATTATTGGCTTGAAGAAACAAAATCAAACAATAAATTAGACATCTACCAAACTCTAAACAGAGACTACTCCCTGGCAGAATACCTTGTCAGAATAAAAGAACCCAAACAAAGGCACACATTGACGATGCACAGACTCAGTGACCACAGTCTTGCCATCGTAACCAACCGCCACAAAAAGACCTGGCTGGCTAAAGAGAACAGGCTGTGCGATCACTGCAACCTGGCAGAGGTGGAAACTGAGGCCCACTTCCTACTCACCTGCCCCAAGTACCTCCCCATCAGAGATGCATATTTTCCCAAATGTTCTGCCCTAATAAATAAATATTAATACCCAACAGACACAGACAAATTAAAAATAATCCTTGGGGAAGTCACTATTGCAATAGAGGTGGCAGCTCAATACATCTCTGCCTGCCATAATATGAGAGAGGGTGTGGGGTAAATGTGTTATGTTCTATATGTATCTGTATCATATATGAAACAGAAGTTCCATAATCTGCTTGTTTATTAAAATGCTGTAATGTGGGGTACATATATGTGGGAGGGGGAGGGTTTCATGTACATTTTGTTATTTCTATTATTTGTATGTTATTGTCATATATGTATTTTAATGCTTTTGCAACACAAATTCACTTGTCATGCAAATAAAGCCAATTTGAATTTGATAGAGAGAGCAGGGAGACCGAGAGCAAGAAAGAGCTTCATTTCCGAATTAAACACGAGAAACGGTGTCACATTTAATATTTTCCCCACAGAACATGTTGCAGATTTAAATGGTAAACTGTAGGAAGAGAGAAGTCAATTTACACAAAAGATTGTTTTCACACAGAAAAATGGAATAGAATGGTGATCACCCTAACGTTTACACGTGAACCTCCAACTGCAGGAGACACGGATGGAATCACAACTCAGTTAAATGAATGAATAAATCCATTTTTACAGCACAATTTTACAAAAGGAATTGCCACAAGCGTTGGACAAGGTATGTTCTCCAGAGGGAATGGAAAAAACGAGAAAAGCCAGAACCAGCCGCACTCCACTGTTGGGGCACCTGCCTGCGCTCCTTGACGCCTTTGACAATTCCCTCCAGCGTCTGCTAGGCCACTGCGATGCTGACCCGCACATGCCCGTTCCTGGTGCCTAACGTCAAAGAATCTGCCCCATCCAGCTCCAGGCCTGGGCGCTGGTACCCCACACCACCTAGCCTACCTGGCTCCCCCCATTGGAGAGCTGTAACCCTCAACCCCACTGACCCTTGTTCTGAGTCCCCACCCGACTCTCCTACCACGTCCTCACCTCATCTCCTCCTCACAGCAGGGACCCCCAACCCTGGTCCTCATCTCCTCCTCACAGCAGGGACCCCCAACCCTGGTCCTCATCTCCTCCTCACAGCAGGGACCCCCAACCCTGGTCCTCATCTCCTCCTCACAGCAGGGACCCCCAACCCTGGTCCTCATCTCCTCCTCACAGCAGGGACCCCCAACCCTGGTCCTCATCTCCTCCTCACAGCAGGGACCCCCAACCCTGGTCCTCATCTCCTCCTCACAGCAGGGACCCCCAACCCTGGTCCTCATCTCCTCCTCACAGCAGGGACCCCCAACCCTGGTCCTCATCTCCTCCTCACAGCAGGGACCCCCAACCCTGGTCCTCATCTCCTCCTCACAGCAGGGACCCCAACCCTGGTCCTCATCTCCTCCTCACAGCAGGGACCCCCAACCCTGGTCCTCATCTCCTCCTCACAGCAGGGACCCCCAACCCTGGTCCTCATCTCCTCCTCACAGCAGGGACCCCCAACCCTGGTCCTCCTCTCCTCCTCACAGCAGGGACCCCCAACCCTGGTCCTCGAGGGCCGCATTCTCTGCTTTTCGCTGGCCTTTGTTTTCACCGTAAAATCTGCGACCAATTTTGACCCAAGAAACGGGCTGAGGTGACTTTAACTGTGTAATTAACTGCTTTAATTGATAAATAAAGCGCAGAGTAACAATGACAATCAGCACACCCTCCCCCGCTTCCCCTGTGAACGAAGGCTGCTTCCAGCGGGAAATGAAAGACCGAGGCCCTGTTTCCGTACAAACGAGCCTCCCACGGCCTCCCTTCCCTCCCCTGTCTCTCCCTCCCTCCCTCCCTAGTCTTGTCTTTCCATCCCCGTGGCCTCTCCCTCTCACTCAGGGCCATCTCTTCCCCCCCTTCCGTTTGCTGCCCGTCTCTCTCCCCATATCAAAGGGCTAAGGCTCCCAGTTTTAGGGGCTCATTAATCACCCCGCTGTACGACAGGAGGCCCCTTAATCCAGAGCCCACCCCCACACCCCCAACACCCCTCCCCTCGGCCCTATCCCCTGCAGTGTTATCAGGTTTCAGTGGCTGCCCGCTGTAGCACAATAAACAGAGAGAGCACGGGGAGAAACGGAGGAAGAGAGTGAGCGATAGAGGAGGAAGGCGCTGTTTCCCTTCCTGCGCGTTTCCCCTCCGCCCCAACAATGCCCGCGCGCGGCCTTCCAAAATTCCACTTCCAAAACTCCTGAAACAGGGGGGTGTACACCGCTCGGGAAAGTCAACAAAACCTTTCTGACAAATCTGTGAGAAGGCCAACACCAACGGCGAAGATCCAGACAAAGACTGGCGCTAAAATGGCAAGATGACCTATTCTAAATTTAAAATGGGAGGGAAAAAAAGATCAATACGTGACCATTGAGGAGCGGAGATGAATAAGGATGTTGCCCTTGATTCATGTAGGGCTTTTCATATCAGGTGTGGTGTAGCTCTGGAGTCTTAAAGCAGTGCATTCCAGTCCTAGGCAGGATGCTGGTGTGGCAGCTTTGAACAACGGACTTTGCCTCAATTGTACCCTTTAAAAAAATAATAATAATAATAATTCCGGCCGTATAAACACATTACAGAAGGTGTCAGATGAAGTACTGCAAACTTATGTTTAAGTAGTGCAAAATAAATACTTAAACATAATTTAAATGCAATGCAAATACAGTGCAATTACCCCCCCAGAGTGAATCATTTCGATTGGCCAATTGTTGTAAAGCGGCGCTTGTGGTCTCAGCGTCTCAAACGCTTCCAGCACTTCCCCGCATTCCCCATCAGGCTGCCCTGCGCCTCGTGTGTTTTCACTGTTCCCACGGCATGCCAACATGGCTATGTCCCCCCCAGCCTCCGCCTCTTCCCACCACAAACCAAACCAAACCAACCCAACCCCCAACCCCCCTGCGGCAAGCCCTCCTGACTGACTGGGAACCAAATTAAAAAGTATGAATGGCAACAACAACAAAAAAAAACAACAAAAAAGAAAAACCCTCACGGTAATTCATATCAAAAAGTCAAGGTCAACACCTAGCTTTCTGCAGTTTACTTTTCTGTCTTCAATGGGCCACACGGTACACTTGTTTGGTGTGTTTGTTTGTTTGTTTACCTTCCACGGTCCTAACGGCCTCATCCAGATTAGAGCGCGGGCTCCGTCAGCGTGGCCAGCTTACGGCCTCGTTCCTGGCGTTAAGCCCAGATCGCCCAAGTCTTAACATCTCCCGCGCGGGAAGCTTCTTACCGAGAGACCGAGAACACGCGCCACCACTTCCCTGAACGCCCTGTCACATTTCAGGGGCCCGGCAACAATAAAAACATTATTTAAAAACTTCTCCCCCCTGTTCTCGCAGCTGTGATGTCACTCAAAGCTAAACGCCACATGTCCCACACGTGAAACTGACGGGATTAAACAACCTCAGCAACCCCCCAGAAGTCCCCTTACACTCGACGTGTCCGGCACATCAATCTACTCCACCGGACAGCAGTGACAGCTGTTTTTATCCAGCGTAATAAAGTGGCCCCTGGGTTCACCAGCAGCCCCCTGTCATCATCGCTGGGCCGAGGAGGTGGGGGGCAGGCCTACGTGAACGATCTCCCATCTGCTCAACTGAAACCTTTCGTGGGGGGTGGTGGTTAATGGCCCTATGAAATTGGGCCATTTAAAGGTGTCCATCTACTCTCTCTCTCTCGGTCTCCTTCTCTTCATTGTCAATCATCCTGTCTCGCTCGCAGGCCATGGGAACAGGATTTTTTTTTGTTGTAAAAGAAAATCAACCTCAAGCAGTGGGACGTAAATTTCCCTGATCCCATCCCGCATTCCAGCGGCGCCGATAAATAAAAATCACTTCTGCCCTGTTCCCCCGGCCCTGGCCGGACAGTAAAAGCTGTGCCCCTCTCCACGAGCCCATCAATCTGCCCTCCTCACAGTCCCGCTCTGTTTCAGACAGCTGGCCGAATTCCTCGATGATGAACGCACGGCCCGCCGTGGGCGCGCGCGGGAGGGAGGGAGGGAAGTAGGAGCGTGGGCCCGCTGCGGTTTGGGCTGCTCGCGGGGGCCCTGGAGGATTAACGCGCCCCGCGCCCCCTGCTCCAGCTCCGCGCCATTCCTCACTTTAATGCTCTCAACCAATCATTTTAAGAGTTTGCAGGGGGCAGGGGGCCTGAGAAACAGCATAGCGGGTGCCACGTGGCTCAGACATCAGTCCACATCCACAACGCAGCCCAACGGGCGTGACCCACCGTCCGTTACCAAGCAGAAAGAAGAGGCGCCCTAAGCTGGAAACACAACCGCAGACGTAGAGAAATAATCATTCCGGTGTCCTGCCACAAATGCCAAATCTTAACAACGGAAATATCCTGGTTCCAGCCTCAATCCGGCACTAATGCTTTATCAGAACAACAAGGAGACCGTGTGGCCTAGCACACCTCCTGGATGCTCTGGACATCCGAGCGGAGAACGGGCATCAGCCAAATGCCATCAGGGCAAGGGTTAGGCAACCTCTGCTTGGTCTCGGTCTTAAGAGGTGATATTTACAGTCAGACGGTGTTGCCAGGTAGGGCAGGTCAGCTGACAGGTTGCTATGGCACTGAGAGAGATAAAAGGATTAGCCTCCCCTGGTCATCAAGCAAGAAGCCATGCAGCCATGCAGCCAAGCATCTTTCCCCATATGTTTCACAGCACAGATCCGAACGATTTTTAAATCATTCAACAATTTTTCAACAGCGCACACCTCACCGTTTCCCCATTTGCAATCTATGGTTTCCGGTATTAGCATCAGGCACCTATTTCTAGTCCAATATTCCATTAATATTCCATAATCTCTTAATTATTGAATTACTACTACTGCTAACATATCTCAATCCTTATTTTTCTATCAATGTTTTCTTTTTTATACTCAAAATGCTGCTGTTTGCGTATCTGGGACAAATCCCCTTTGGGCCTAAGCCTCTGGCATCAGTTTCAGTGGATTTGCTGAATCATGGGAACACTACGCAGCATCCCACCTGAGTGACATCCCTCTGAACTGTTGTATCTGGAACCTGCATAACACCACGCTGAGAGCTCGAAACGTTCAAACCGGCTGCGTGTACAGGGCTGCCAGATCAGTGGAGGTAGTTAAGATGTCTGAGGAAGGGGAGATGGGTTAATAAACGATGAAACCGGCTGCGTGTACAGGGCTGCCAGATCGGTGGAGGTAGTTAAGATGTCTGAGGAAGGGGAGATGGGTTAATAAACGATGAAACCGGCTGCGTGTACAGGGCTGCCAGATCGGTGGAGGTAGTTAAGATGTCTGAGGAAGGGGAGATGGGTTAATGAACGATGAAAGACGAAAGGCCCGGTGGGCGCCGAAACAACGGACATCTCGTCCCCGTCCCCCCCATCTGGCGGGTCAGGGCAGAGACTCTGAGACACTGACGGAGGATTTCGCTGGTTCCACTCTCTCAAACTGCCATCAATCACCCCGCCCCCCGGTCGCTCGCTGCGTGCAGGAAATGGGGGCGTCAGAGAAAGCGTTAACAGTGGAGGTCTAGACACCAGTCGGCCATCTCCTGTACTCCTCCTGGTGGTCAACACGTCTTCATCTGGCGACCGCGTTGAGCCTATCCCACAATATAAACAATGCTACTGGCTATAGCACTGCTTTTTTCTGACTACATGTTCTCTTCTCTGCCTCGGCCTCTGACTCGGGGGCACCCTACAGTGTGAGCTGGCCACCTTTGGACTGACCATAATACGGTCTATTTTGGACACACCCTGTACCAGCCAGAAGAGGATGGGCTCCCCCCCTTTTTGCCTGGTTCCTCCCAAGGTTTCTCCCTGTCAAAGGAGTTTTTCCTTGCCACCGTCGCCTTAGGCTAGCTTTTGGGGGGGTCTAGGCCTGGGTTCCCTTTTGTTAAGCGTTTTGTGACAATGCATTTGTGAAAAGCGCTATACAAATAAATTACATAATAAATACAAATTTGATTTGAATATTGAGCTGCTGTTCCTCATGAATGAATCAAAGCGAGTACCAGCCTAGAACAAAAATCTAAATACCAGTGTTTTTTTTAGAACAAGGAACAAAAATGGAAATACCAGAGGTTGTTAATGGTAAAGAGCAGCGGTTGTTAATGGTAAACAGCAGTGGTTGTTAATGGTAAAGAACAGCGGTTGTTGATAGTAAAGAGCAGTGGTTGTTCATGGCACAGAAAGAGCAGTGGCAAAAGTGTTGTGGGGGGTCGATGATGTTGATGCCTTTAGGGCAGACTTTAAAAACAATATTTATGCAAAGTCCTCTCGGGGTAGAGCACACAAGAGCGGACAAACCCACCACAGGACGCGGGGGCCTCCTTTTTTTTTTTTTTTAGCATGTGTTATTTATCAAAGGGTCCCTTTGGAAACTATTCCTCCAATTAAAACTCCCAATGACTCTAGCCATGTCGATTACATTCAAAACCTCTTCCCTCTTCCGAAAACTGGCCGTTCCTGGCCAATGCGATACCAAGGCTCAGAAATGTATTTCTGCAGCGCTTTTAATTCTGGGAGGGGCTCAACATACTTCACACATCGGAATTGATTGTCAAATAAAGTTTTGTTGTAAATAAAATGAGTACAGGGATTAAATCATTGGACTGGTTGTACAAGCGGAGCCTTTGTCCATGGAGTAAGAGAACGCTTGAAAACAGATAGAAGGTTGAGGACGGCAACCCCCTTAAAATCTTTATTTGCCCCGTTGTTTTCAAACTTTTTTTCCAGAGAGTTTCAAGTTGCTGTCCTCAACCGTTTACAAAACAAAACATTGGAACGATGGCTTTGTTCTGCAATTGTGACCTCTAACTCCATCGCAACGAGCAGCAGTGAGGCCCACCGGGTCCTGTTCATAAACCACAGCAGAAGGGAACTGGCAGGTGGGTGCAAGTCTGGTGGCCAGACTAGCGGGGGGTCACAGGTGACCAGTTCGGAGAAAGCGTGTTTAAACACGAGGCTCATTACGGCTCCTTGGCTCCTCCTCGCTTGCGCACTGCGAATAAGGAGCTGTGGTTTAGGACGATGCCTTGGCACAGTGCAGACACAGAGCTGCGACACGCCTGCAGCGCTGCCCTTTCAAAATGACACACGAGAGGTGGACATCGCGGCTGTATTTTTACAGTCGGTTACAGTCCAGGGGGACTGATTGGGACCTCGACAAACCTTTACACTTCAGGCTAAGAAGGTGGTTTGGGAATGTTTGGAGGAGAACATGGTTCCATTGGAATCTTTTATTTTTATTTTTTATAATTTTTTTCAGTTTTCTCCCAGTTTAGTAGCCAATAATACCCTCCATTTATATATATTTGCCCCCCATGAACTCGCCGCCTGTCTCTACAGGGAAAGCTATTCTTAGGGGCTGAGCCACAGACATACCTCTTTTCTGCATGTAGGTGAACAGGTCATCGAGGAACTCCTTCCGGTTTGGGTCAGGGTCCAGCTCATACAGCTGTGGAACAGCAGAAGAAAAATTCCACTTTTTTTTTTTACTGCCGTCAAATAAACCTCTGTGCTCGCTCCAGATCACGCTGGGCATTCATTACCAAATCTGCCAATCTTCCATTCAAAATGACCATCTTCATTAAGGCTGGTCTTCACGTGATTCGCAACAGGCCGTTTGACGGTAAGAATGTGAAAACACACACACACACACACACACACACACACACACACACACACACACACACACACACACACACACACACACACACACACACACACACACACACACACACACACACACACACACACACACACACACACACACACACACACACACACACACACACACACACACACACACCACACACACACACACACACCAAAATCTAATAATTCCAGCAGTGCATTCAGTGGTGCGCTTCACAGGCTCACCTTTGCAAAGTCTCTGGACGCCTCTCCTCTCCCTCTCCCTCCGTCAGATTCATCGGCCCAGGAGGCATTTCCATTCTGCGTTTCAGAGGGAACGAGGGAAAGGGAGAGAGAGAGAGACAAGACAAGACACTCAGAGATGGGAAGAGCAAGCACGTGGATGGAACATTCAAGATGCTGTGCTAATGAAATTCCCATTCTGAAGTTCTCTGCTCTGGAGTCCCTGAGCCCAAGCAGCCCCCCCACATCACTCCCAGCAGGATTAGGAAGCAGGGTTAACGACTGGGATCCACAGAACTGGATAGAGGCTAGATGTCCCCCATGCAGAGGACAGAGATGTGAAGTACGCATGACATCAAATCTGCGAATTTCACCATCGTAACTGACAGGTTATGGTTAGGTTTGGTCACACGCACTGTAAAATATATATATATATATATATTTTTTTTTAAACAGGCCAAAGCATATCTCGAATCGCATACCGTCCTTTGGAGGGGGAGCATCTAGCCTCTACCCACAGCATGTGGGCTGCTCATTGGCCCCCACAGTACGGGAACTGCTCATTGGCCCCACAGCACTGGGGCTGCTCATTGGCTCCACAGCACGGGTGCTGCTCATTGGCTCCACAGCACGGGGACTGCTCATTGGCTCCACAGCACGGGTGCTGCTCATTGGCTCCACAGCACGGGTGCTGCTCATTGGCTCCACAGCACTGGGGCTGCTCATTGGCTCCACAGCACGGGTGCTGCTCATTGGCTCCACAGCACGGGTGCTGGTGGGGGAAATAAAGGCAGGAGCCCACGTCTCCGCTGGAGGCCTTCTCCCGTTTGGGGCAAAGGTTGCGGTGCTCCCGGGAAAAAAGCGCCATTTCATAACTTCGTACCGATTGAGCACTGTGTCCGCGTGACTTCACAACCATCAAAAACGACTGTGCGATCCTGAGCACAGAATACTGTGTACATCCCACTCAGCAGTTCAACCTTCGCTCAATTATCACAAAAGCCAAAGGTGAATATACGTTCAATCTACCCAGACGGATGAAAGGCCAGGGCTAAAGCGCTTCCATTTTCATTCATTCCGGGGCTCTCCCGATGAGCTTAATTACCCCCTGCTCTCTTCCTGGGGAGGGCAAGAGAATGAGGCCCCCACATTGTGTTTACAGCAAACACAGGCCAGCTTCACCGAGCAGAGTGTCCAAACACCAGGCAGGGGAGTGGAGAAACCCAGGGGGCCAGTGAAAGCGGGTTGAACGGCCTGCTGTGTGTCACTGTGCGTGTGTGTGTGTATGAGTGTGCGTATCACTGTGTCCCACTGTGTGTGTGTGAGTGTGCATGTGTGTCACATTATATTCAAATATTGAAGCTATATTTGAATCTGCATTCCCACCACAGTTTTGAAGTTTCGATATGAAAAAGGTATTTAAAAAATAATAATAATAATTCAATAAAACGGCTTGCGGATAAGGTAACCAAAATGGCAACTCAAATAACCAATAATGCAGTAGACATTTTAAACAGCAGGCCACCTATTCTCTGCAAAATGTTATGTTTATGATACTATGTTCGCCTTCATATTCTGCACAAATAAATTCTACCATGAGAAACAAAGCACGCGGATATCACTTTAAACTACGGCAAAATAAGTCTTCAGTTAAAACACAGTCATACAGAACTTGCATATTATTGGACAGGAGCTAATAAACACTTTGTCGCACAAGCTACCATTTCTCATGTTTTGCAAGTAAAATGAAGTGACTTTTCCAGGAAATATTAAAGAGGTTTTTAACAAAAAGGAATTCTCCCCACACCCCACTGAACAATTTTTCCACAAGTGCTACTCAAAACTCAAAACCATTTCCCAATACTGGCTGTAACAAGCATATGCAAATACTATTAGAAAGAATCTACATATTTTCTCAGAATATCAAACAGAATTGTTTTGTTTAAGTGACAGCCCTAGTGTGTGTGTCAGTGAGTGTGTGCGTGTGTGCATGTGTGTGTGTATATACATGCTGTTGGGGGAAAGGTCTGTGTGTGAGAGAGAGAACACCTCCTCTCTGACAGAACGGCTCTGCTTTGGGTTCACTCCTCGGTCATCTACCTACCTAGGCTAACCTAATTGGTTCTGTCCACGCAACAGGGTCATTTCCCATTTTTGTATATTTATATATATTTTCGTGAGCCCAGAATGGGAGGAGAAATCAAATGAAAATCATTTGCATGTGTATGTGTGTTCATGTGTGTGTGTGTATGTGTGTGGGGGGTATGGGGTGTGTGTGTGTGTGTGTGTGTGTGTGTGTTCTCCAGTGTTCGCTGCTGCTGCAGGCAGGCGTGTGGGCACCTGCAGGTTAAGCCCTGTTTAGTTAAAGAATGTTAAAACAAGTTTGTTTCCCCCTTCTATGACTGTCCTCTTCCTCCTCCTCGCTGCGTTCGAACCCGACTCCCCACCTCTCTGGAGGAGCGCTCTACTCAACCCCGGCCCCCATGCGCTTGCTCTCTGCTGGGTCCTAATTGGCTTGTTCTAGGGCCGGGCCCAACTGACGGGCCTAATGCAGCGGAAGCCTGGCTTCTCCACCGGCCTGATCGGGTAATGCTGTTAGCAGATTTGTTGGCCGAGCCGTGGGAGGGGCTAATCACATTACAGCCACACTTGACCGGTTCGTGGGCTGCCAAATAAAGGATGAAAGGAGCAGCTGATCATCGGAGTTAATGGATTACAGAAATAAACATGAGCTTCCGTCTCCCGTAAATGCAGAGTCTGGCAAGAGGGGCCCAAACCTGGAGCTCCATTGGTTCCATATATATAAAAGCAACTACTTGTGTCAGGGTCTTTTACAGCCATGAATATATAGGCGCTATGCTATTGGTGAGGCTCGTGGCTGAAACTCAGACTTGCACCCTGCCCTGCCACACCCAGCTTGCTTCTGATCTCTTGCTCTCAGTCTTACAGGTTTTGCCCCAGAAGATATCCAAGACTGCTATCATATGTAGACCAATCATAAAAAACTGCTATAATGGTAAACCTACACATGCTTGCCGCAGATGAATGGAAAATGGAACAATTACAGCAGAACATTTTTAAAAACCATGCAACACTCACACTCCTGTGCACTCTATAAAGACTATTTGGGCATGCATTAAATCTCTAAATTGATAAGCAGCGGTTATCAGATTGAGCCAATGGCCGTTTTGTAGCAGGATGTTTACGTTTTAGAAATCGCCGCTCACATGAATCCTATAGATTTTGGGGGAAATGGCACAGGTAATTTGGGGGCCAAGAGGGCACAGGATGAATAAAATGGCGAGCTTGCCTCCAGCCTCGATGCCAACCTGCAGTCTTCTGCTTGTGAATATGTAATGAGCCACAGTCATGAGTGGGCGGGGCCTTCTGCGCCTCCCCAGTGGAGTCAGAGGGCCTCCTGGGAGTTTTTATACAAACACAACTCTGGCTGACAGTGAATCCTCTCTCGCGTCTGACAGAGGACAAGTGCCTGTGCAAACGGCATGGTATCGAGAATGGAAAAACACATTCATATTTGTATTTAAGGCGGCATGTAGTATAGTGGTTAGGGAACTGGACTTGTAACTCAGAGGTTGCTGGTTCAATTCCCAGTTGGGACACATCTGCAGTTGTACCCTTGAGCAAAAGGTACTTAACCTGGATTGCTTCAGTAAAATATCCAGCTGTATAAATGGATTGTATGTTAAGAAATGTAAACTGTGTAAGTCGCTCTGGATAAGAGCGTCTGCTAAATGCCTGAAATGTAAATGTAAATGTAATGTATTTTTCCACTGCGCAAGGCTACCTGAAATGCCCATGTGAGTATTTTTCTCATAAATCTGCTGCCTTCTCTCATGCCTGCGTGAGAGCACAAGAGGGGAGGTACTCAACCTGGAGTTTCAAGCGGAAGTTGCAGAACAAGAGAAACCTGAAGTGATTCTGCCAAACTAGGACTGCAATCAGTCAAGCCCTTTTAAAATAAGAATCATACCACACATATAATAGAACAAATACGAGTTTAGCCTACCTTTACAGTTTTAAAATATTTTTTCAAAAATATTATTGTACCTTCCAAAATTATTCGCATCTTTGATAAATTTGAGGGGCTGTATAAAAATAAATACGGGTGATGAGCTATATTGGATCCTCCAAAACTTAAGTAGCATGTTAATGCAGATTTATTGTTTTGTTCGATTGTATTTAAAACCATTATTAGCGGTGTGTCTTTTTTTGACATCTCTTTTTGGCGAAAGAAAATATTCCATGTTAAACAAAATATCTTTCTCTGAGCAATTGTCTTAGCATAAAATCATTTTTTTTAACACACAATATAGCTCATTAGCTGTATTGTTTATTTTACACAGCCTTCTTTGCTCATCTTTATCAAGGGTGCGAATAAGTTTGGAGGGTACTGTACGTGTGGATAAAAAAACTTGCCCACAACTGTGTTGCTGAAGCGAGCATTTCCAGAAGTTATTAGCAAACCGGGGCAGGCAGAATTAGAGGACGCACGAGGTCTGGACGGAGTCAGGTCAAATGGGCAATGTTACATGCAGAGAGTGGGACTGCACAGGCTGCAGAGTGAATAATAGAGTTGTCCGCTAAATTGCAGTGCGCTCTTTTTGCACAGTTGAACACAAATGGACGGATGTTGGCTGACGCGGTGTTGATATCGCAGACCAAGCTGGGCCGCGCTTCCGCCAGGACGGACCTCTACAGCCTCATCCCGCTCTGGTCCACCCCCAGCGGCTCACCAGCGATCGAACCGTGGTCCGATCGATAGCCCTGGATCGGCGCACACACAGAGCGGATGTAATCTCACAGCATGCGTCAGTGCTCGTCTCAATCTTCCGGACGCTTCCGTCTGCCCTGTCCGCTCAGGGGACTGGGGCCGCACAGTTCCCCTTGTGAGGAGATTCAGTTCAGGGAGGAAACTGGTCATGATTCCCCGTTCGGTTCAGATGGACAAAATGCAATCCCAACAATACGATCCTGCCCAATACAAAAGGCTGACATGCAAAAGGACACTCCCCTTTATCAAAACACTCCAAAACAATTTCGCCATGGGAACAGAAAGCCATAAATCACATCTTGTGAAATGCTATTTTACTTAAAAAAAAATAAAAAAATAAAAAAATTAAAAAATATATATATATATATATATATATTTTTTTAAATCAGGCCTACAATGGTAGGGAGGATAGTTTTGCTAAAATGCTCAAACCACTCTGCATTCCAGCATATATTTACACAGGGAATTACGGAATAATTCTGCTGTTGTGAAAACGCCACAGCCTTCGATTCAGCCACCCCTACTAAACTTTTTTGTTGTTTTTTTTCCCCCCTGTAAAATTGCTAGTTGTCAGTGGATACTAAAGGAAATGTCTAAAACAGACACAGGGAGTGGTAATTTAATTATGCTCAAGGTTGCTTCTGGACCAAGCGTGCCGTAACAGAGGCCCATCCATCATGGCGGTCTGAACTCACAGTCTGCGTGTACACAAACGCTGTTGACTCAAACAGCGCCTGAGATATGTGTGCAGGCCACTTGCTTTTTCCGTACAAAAGTGTATGAACAGAAATAATGAGGAAAAAATAAAAAATTAAAAAAATTGTGGGGGGGGGGTTTACTGCCAGATTGCACATTGCCGTTTCTTATCTTAATGTTGTATTTTGAACCCTCTTAAAGCCTGATTCCAGTGATCATGTGCCTTTGCAACAGTATTCGGTGGGGGCCGGGGGATAAAGGGGGGTAAAGTGTGACCAAAAGAACACTTCCTCTTCCACGTATCAAGACCGTAATCCATTTTCTTAGCAGTGTACTTGTCTTGTTTTTGAGTAGCTGCTTTGAGCCGCAAGGTGGCATAAGGCCGGCGGGGGTGGGGGTGTGAAATCTCGCTCACGGCACACTTAGAAAAATTAATCTTGGCAGGGGGCCCCCCGCAATCTTTAATCCAAATCAATTAATTGCGCTTCGGGCCCCGCACCGGGTGTGTGGAACCATCTCATTGTTTGGGAGGCCACGGGCGGGCAAGGCCCTTTATCCGATCGCACTCGTAAAGTACCTTATGGTGAGCCAGCCATACGCTGTGTCAGCACGCCCCCCTGTCCCAATTCCCAGTGCGGGGTAACCGTAGAAACCTGCTCCCGCACGTGTACGTACGCATGCACAAATATGACAGGGTTTTTTTCATTCACCTTTGAGCTCGTGGGAGAAAATGACATGAGTGTGTGTGTCCATGTGTCTGTGTGTGTGTGTGTTTGTGTCCATGTGTCTGTGTGTGTGTCTATGTGTCTGTGTGTGTGTGTGTGTGTGTGTGTGTGTGTGTGTGTGTGTGTGTGTGTGTGTGTGTGTGTGGGGGAGGGTGTGTCCCATTTGGAAAATACAGCAGGCCAAATCAACCTTGAGAATGGCCCTCTCTGCAGTAAACGTCCCCCACAGTTGTGCAACAGGAGATTACTCATTACGGAGATTATGCTCATTTGTGTTCGAGGTGCTGGCGGAGGCGGAGGTGGCTGGACGTCCGTGTAGCGAGCGAGCCCTACGCCATTCTGTGTTTTGGACACCTTCAGAGAGCCCCACCTACCAATTACACCCTCACCCCTCCAGCGAATACTTTACACCCTCACCTCTCCACAGAGAACTTTACACCCTCACCCCAGAGAACTTTACACCCTCACCCCTCCAGAGAACTTTACACCCTCACCCTCCAGAGAACTTTACACCCTCACCCCTCCACAGAGAACTTTACACCCTCACCCCTCCCCAGAGAACTCCAGAGAACTTTACACCCTCACCCCCTCCAGATAACTTTACACCCCCCAGAGAACTTTACACCCTCACCCCTCCAGAGAACTTTACACCCTCACCCCCACAGACTCCATCAGAGTTTTTAACAGGTTGACATCCCTGAACAGAGAGGATGAGGGGAGGGGAGTGAGATGTGGAAAGGGAAGCACCAGTAAAGAAGGAGAGAGGAAACACTGGGCAAATGGATTTCTCACCCCTTCCTGCCCGCACTCCTCCGGTGCTCATTTTCCCCCTTTGTAAAATAATACAACGAGGACTGAAGCCTCAAAGACAAAGTGAGGAGTTTGCAGGGAGAGCTCATCAACATGTCGGTGCAGGGAGCCAAAGTAAACAGATCTGCCTGTAATTGGCAGCTCCAGCAGGCCAAACAAACTTGCTGCATTTGTTCTGCCTTAAACCCCTTTCACCAAGACATCGCATTCCTTAGGTTGAAAGACTACTGCCCCCCCCTCCCCACCACCCCGCCCCTTCCCCCACACTCTCCCCAGCCCCCCCACCACCTCCCGCCTCTGACGCAATGTTTACCGCCCGCTGTGGCATCGAGTTCAACCACAAGACTGATATCAAAGTGCACAGTAACTGGGAGAATTAGCATTAGCCGCACAGCCCACCAGGTTGAGAAGGGACCATGGCTCCACTCGCTCGCGCGTTAATCACAAATTGAGAAGCTGCGCAGGCAGAGTGCAATATTTATGTTATTCTCTTTGTTGATCCGACAGGAATTCTGAAAAGATAAAAATAAATATAAAATCGGGGAGCCATTTTTTCTCTTTTTTTATACGGGGCTCTATTGACAGAATAAAGGGAATTCGATCTGAACCGTAGCATGCCCATATTTTATCCCATTAAGATCAGAAATGCTGCAAGCTATGACTGCCCTGTTATTTTCAGGTCAACAAAACTATTAGCCTTTTTTTTTTCCACGGATCAAAGCTGTGGCTAAAAATACCTTGGACATCGCGCATCTTTCAAAGAGCGGGCATCCGTTTCACCAGTGCCTCTGCACACAGCGGCTGGTTCAGATGGGTTTGTAGATCCGTTCTCGCTGTGGTCAGGTCGAACTGGCGTTCGCCCTGCGTTGAAAACAGGAAAATGCTGCTTTGTTCGGAGGGGAACGTGAAGCGCAGAATTATTTTAAAAACCTCGCCTGGATGAACGTGCGTTCTCTCAGTGTGTAAACCTCATCACACACAAAAGTGCTGTTTGCAGCCAAGAAGCCACCACAAATGGCTGAGCTACTAACCCTATTCACAATAGAGAGAGAAAGAGAAAGAGAAGAAGAAAGAGAGAAGAAGAGAGAAGAGCAAAAAAGAGAAGGGAAATTAATAAATGCAGCAGGTCGGTGTGGCAAATACTCATATTTACATTTCAGGTACCCTTACACAGGGAGCAAAAAGAACAGAAATACAAGTACATTACTCCACAATCGATAGTGTTTCATTACTCAGCTGCTGACAATCGATGCAGTCAGACTCATCAAACATCTGGAGAAGATCTTTTGGGATTTGGTGAAGGGGAGGGGGTGTGCTACACAGGTACAATCCCAGCACCCCCTCTCCAATGAGAACCACTGCTCAAAATAGCCCCCCTCCTCCCCATGATCAGCAAGAGTCAATTAACACCTAAAGTAATTCACCCTCTGCCAAATGTATCCTTTGGGCTCGTAGCGGTCTCTGGGCTGTTCTGTGCGACACACACACTGTCGCTGGCGGGGGAGGGGATTACTGTGGGGGAAGGATTCATCATCCCCTACCATCTACCACATCAAAATCATACAGAAACGTTTCACTGAGTATTTAAAACAACATAAAACTGACTGTCAGTTGAGCTCCCAAAATCCAAAACGTGCCACACATTTCAGGTGGGGGCGGAGAACACAAAACTGATATAGAAACGTGAACACAAAATGTTTGGTTCACTCCAGTCGACTGTCAATCTCGCTGTGCATTCAAGTGCCTAACTTTGGGGGTGGGGGGGGAGAAACCAGAGGGCCCATAATACACGAAGGCAACACGTCCATCTCCATGGCAACTAGACCCGCCCCCTGCAAAGGGCGAGGAGTCGGGGAGGGGGGTCTTCAGGCCCATTTCCAAAAAGGGAAAAAAAACTGCAGCAGAGCCCTGAGGGAACAGCGGAGTGACACCCTGCTCGCTGGGTGGTCAGCCACTGTAGCAGGCCTGCTACTGTTAGCCTGCACGCACGACATGAAGAATCGCTGTATTAGTGTCTGATCCAACGATCACTCCCTTACAAACGCATGACTCAACTGCAGATCAAACTTTGCTAAAGGGTGAAATCAAATAAAAGTTGGAAAGATAAGAATTTGTGCATTTCTGAGACAATATAAAGTGTAGATAGACAAAAAAAAAAAAAAAAAACAGTATGTAAACGGAATGCACTTATTTAAATCAAATGCATTTCTCTGTACACATTCCTCTGGAGTTTGTTATATCGCTGGACTGCCAGAGCCAGGAAGATTGTACATTTCTAGGCTTCATAAATAGAGGAGCCTTCTGTGACCAACATGAGCTCCGTAGATCTACAGCTGTTTCTTGATTGCTGGGCGCATTTCTAAGCAGTGTCATTTTACTATAAAAAACAATTGAGTTACCAAGACGGTTCTGGTGTGCTATGATTGCACTCCTAGCTAAGTCCAAATATACGTTTACCCTCAATAAACCCTGTATTTTTTAGATTAACTATACCATCCTGTATTTAAGCAAAGGAGGCAAGCAAAGGAGGCGATTTGCACAGCTGCACGCACTGTGTGTGTGTGTGTGTGTGTGTGAGTGTGTGTACTTGTATGTATCTGTGTGTGTGTGTGTGTGTGTGTGTGTGTGTGTGTGTGTGTGTGTGTGTGTGTGTGTGTGTGCGTGCACGTGTGAGAGTGTGTGTGTTTGTGGTGATAAATGGTTTTCAGGTGTGGGCATGCTTTCATCGATCCTATCACGTGACCTTCTGCTGTGCGCTTGACTGTTTAGAACAGGTGTTGGTCTGTGTTGAATGAGAGGGACAGCGGGCAGCATGAATTTCACCTGTGTGTGTGTGTGTGTGTGGGAGGGTGTGTGGTGTGTGTGTGTGTGTGTGTGTGTGTGTGTGTGTGTGTGTGTGTGTGTGTGGAGATGGGCAACTGCTGACTGATCAGATTACTGCACAGATCAGAGATGGCTCTGAGTGGACTCCAGGGAGTGTTACCTCTTCCCACCAATCCTGCGCCCGTCCAGTGGATGAAACACAACCTTCCCCCAACGCCCAGAACAGCACCGTCGCATTAAGACGAGCAGAGAACCAGCACTCACTCACAGCACAGGAGGTACAGAGGACAGACGGATGGAGAACGCTGAGGATTTCTGTGGTGGGGTGGGGTGGGCCCCTCTCCAGCGGCCGCACGGAGCCACACATCGTGAGTCCAGTCTCACAGGGAGAGCCTGGAGCGGAGTGGAGCGGAGTGGAGTGGAGCGGAGTGGAGTGGAGTGGACTCTCTACTGAAGCAGCCAACGTAAACAGTGCCCTACTTTCCTTTCTCCTTTTTTTAAGACTCAGACACCTCGGGAAGCCAAACACAGAGCAGATGTGAGTGTGGGGGGGCTAGCCCACTTTGGGCCTGCCAAGGAGAAAGAAACAGACAGATAAATAAAAGTGCCTCCTCTACACCTCCCCTTCCGCCTCCTCCTCCCGATACATCCCTTTTTTTGTCCTCTTTTCAGTCTTTTTTACGGCCCCTGTGTGTGACGGTCACTAAGATGAATCAAAGATCACAAAGCGCTGCAGAGTGACTAAAGACTGCTCACTCCGCCCGTCTCCTGTTCAGAGACCCCCAGAGGGAAATCTCACAATCCAAAGACTTTAACTCTTTAATTCCGTCTGGAATTTCTCCTTAGGGTGGGGCACTGCAAGCTAGAGAACCCCCCACCCCCCACAATTCCCTCACAATTCCTGTCTACCACCACCCTCCATCTCTGTGCTGAAGCAGACACCTCTAATTCCAGGTTCGCAGATCTTTTGCGCGGGTTTGGGCCCCAGGTTTGTGGTTAAAAGGCAAGATGGCACAGGAGCAGGCTCGCGCTCACGCACAGCTGCGTCGTCCTCCCAGATTATGTAGATTACTCCGAGCTGCACTTCGCGCTGCACATTTCTGCACATAACCGGGGGACCCAAAAGACGAGGCCACCCTGTTACCGTCAGAACGGCGAGTCAACACGGCCCACACAGTTAAAATCATTTAGAAGACCCTCTTTTGTGGGAACGCCATCGGAAAATTCTGTCAGGAATATCACCCCCCCCAAAACGCACTAGCTGTCAACAAGCCAAAGCCATGGCCCACAAAGCATTTAGCCACACACAGAGAAAAAATCCCACCGGAGCACAAACGCTACACGCCAACCCCTTCCCCCCCACCGTACGCGCACCGATCCCAGAGCAGGTTTAAAGAATAGCAGACACTACATTAACTTCCAGATCCCATGTTGCCGAAACCGGGAATTTGACTATACCTCTGCACTGTACTAAAACAAACACGCATGACAACTCAGCCAGAGGAAGGCCTTTTAAAATGCGTCAGCGCCAAAACGTAAAGTGCGCTAGCTGTGACGCTAAATGAGAAACAGAGCCTGAATGGAAAATTCCTTTGTGCAGGAGACTGCGTTCATGCGTTACGGGTTTACATTATGACTTTACACTGAGGCAACACCGTCATAACATCTTAACCGCTCTTCAACTGGACGGGCAGTCTCGTACGGAGGATAAAGAGCCAGCCCTGCAAGCCAAAGGTTACTGGGACATCCCCCGTTGTACTTTACCCCAACGGCTTCAGCAAATATCCAGATTCATATGCAAAGCAAACACAGGCATGAAAGTACACATTTCCACCAAGCAAAAACACAAAACAAAATGCCCCTGAAAGTTCAGTATTTTTTTTTGCAATTTCACCTCAGCCACTGGAGACGGGTCAGATCGCGGCCGTTTAAAAGCCTTCCATGCTAAAGGAAAGTTAGTGCTCAGAATACACACAAACAAAAATGATTCAGGAATCGTCTGTATCAGAAACTGTGCATGGAAAAGCAGGGCCATAATCGCAACTGCCGTCGACGGACCAGGTCACGGGCGAACCTGTGCGAGGACGCGAGTCGCTTCCGCCTCGAAAGCCGACCAATCTTTCACACCGGTCCCCGAAACAGGGCCGGACGCTCCGCCCGTCTCATATTAAGGAGATCGCGGCCACCGGCAGCGTCAGAAGAAAGAGCCGAGAGAAAACCTCTCACACACGTCCTCACTGCACAACTCTGTTGGCCTGCTCCTCAATAACAACAAAAACCTCCACACATTCATAATTTATCACACTTAAATAAGACCGCTGACCCCCCCCCCCTTTAAAAGCTTACATAATCACCATCGATCTCCTGCAGCTGTGCGGTCCATCCGCGTCCCTCATAGGCTCGCCGCCGATGTGTTGCCGGGCGACAGCTAAATTATGCAACAGCATTCGACAAATTGGCCCTAATGCAGGAGCAGCGCTGGGGTTCGGCTTTAATGAAGCGCTGAGAATCCTGACCCCCCCACAGACCCTCCCACCATCAGAAACGCGACAGCGAAAGCAGGTAGGTCCACAAGGGACACATTGGAGATGCAGCTACTCTGCGCTCCTTAGTTTGAGTCACTTGAATGTCTTTGTTAGAGGACACAGAGGAAAGAAAAACAAACAGTGAAAGGTTTGTGTGGAGATTGAAATAAAGAGAGGTCAAAATCAACCGCTGCTGCTAAGACTGACCGTTCTTCCACCTGTTTACCTCACAATAAAGACCCCCCCCCACTCCCCCATTTTCTCCTGGACTCCGCAGCGTGCAACGGCCATTACTGGGACAAACACGCTGGCCACCGTGACCACGCCTGATTAAAACCCCATTAATCACACTGGGATTAGCGCGCTGGGGGGGGGTGAGCGTGGCGAGGGGAGGGGACCATCCCACGGGCCCAGGGGACGTGGGGGATTACAGGGGTCGGCCGGCCTTCCTGTCCCTCTGCAGGCCGGGGCCCAGGGACAGAGGGCTGCCCTGTGCTCCTGACCCTCCCTGACAGCCCCTCCGGTGAGGTCCTTTGTCCACTCCCTTGTTTGACAATTATTTACTCTGCTGTTCAGGGCAGAGGCGAGGTCACGATACATACATCACTGACAGAGACCCCCACACCCCTCCTCCCCCACTCACCATTACACTGCTGCAGTGCACCCCACACACACGCTCGCACGCACAGAATTGGGCACACCCACACAGACGCACGCACACAGACGGACACACGCACACGCACACACACACACACACACACACACGCACGCACGCACGCACGCACGCACGCACGCACGCACGCACACACACAGGTGTACACACGCATGCGCACAAGCACACACACACACACACACACACGCATGCGCACGCGCACAAGCACACACACAGGTGTACACACGCATGCGCACAAGCACACACACACACACACACGGGCGCATACACCCCCACCCTCTTTAGAGAATGACATTTGTGGCATCTGTTGCCCTTCTTCTCTGCCTCTTGTGCCGACAATGTCATCAAAACAGCCCCTGGGCCGCCCCCCCCTTAAGAGTGCAACCTGAAACAGCATCATTAAATACTCGAGAGCAGAGAGAATAAAAGGGCAGATAAAAGGAAGGAAATAAAAACAGGCAGACGGATTCTCCTTACACAAAACCTACTCCGCCCCCATCCCCCACCCTGCCCCCTCTTACTGCATGAAGCAGGAGACCCCACCCCGCCCCAAAGCTCTTCTCCCAGCCCCCCCCCCCCCCCCCCCCACCCCACCCGCAGATCTGAGCCCCACAGATATTTTTACCACCGTCACATTTGCAGATAACGCCCCACCCTCATACAGGCCGTTTGTTTGCGATACAACTCCGCCGGCACACTGCGCCCTTCCCGCCGCTCGAGGTTCCTCCCTCCCTGGAGCTGCCCGTGCGCGGCCCGACCCAAACTTCCACACAAAGTACAGGCTGGCGTGCAGGCCAGCAGTCTGAAACGAGGAGGCTGTAAAACCAGGGACAAACCTGAAGAACGCGTTTCTAGAGCAGAGGCTCAAAAGCAGCCCTGGGTCTGCACGCACACACACACGAGCGTGGCGATTCGGGGGGTATTTATCTCCAGCCCAACGTGCTCTTGGCAAGGAGCCCGGCATGGCCACGTTTGGGCCAGCGGGGCGCTGTACCGTGGGAACCTGACTACAGGCGCGCTCCACCCACAGGCAGGCTGCCGACCGGCCCGCCCCGCGCCGCACCAGCCTCCCTGACAGCTCACGGCGCGCTGCCTTCACCGCTTGGACCCGCGCCAGGGCCGGCGGCTGCTCTGCCAAGCCCCCCCATCTCCCGGAAGAGCCGGAGAGGAAGAGAGAGAGGGAGAGAGGAGAGAGAGAGAGAGAGAGAGAGAGAGAGAGAGAGAGAGAGAGAGAGAGAGAGAGAGAGAGAGAGAGGGAGAGAGAGAGAGAGAGAGAGAGAGACAGAGAGAGAGAGAGAGAGAGAGAGAGAGAGAGAGAGAGAGAGAGAGAGAGAGAGAGAGAGAGAGAGAGAGAGAGAGAGAGAGAGAGAGAGAGAGAGAGAGAGAGAGAGAGACGGGAGAGAGAGAGAGAGACAGAGAGAGGGAGAGAGAGAGAGAGAGAGAGAGAGGAGGGAGGGGGACAGGAAAAGTGAGAGCGCCGAGCAACCGCACAACTCCCTGGGCTGGCCCACTGCCAGGCAGCGTTTCTAACATTTTTGGCCACAAAAGCAAAGTGACACTCCCCCCCCACACCGCCCTGCAATTTTAAAGCATTGCACATTGTGTGTGTGCGTGTCTGTGCGTGTCTGTGCGTGTGTGTGTATGTCTGTCTGTGTGTCTGTCTGTGTGTCTGTCTGTATGTGTGTCTGTGTATGTGTGACTGTGTATGTGTGACTGTGTGTATGCATCTGTATGTGTGACTGTGTGTGTGTGTGTGTGTGTGTGTGTGTATGAGTGCGTGTGTGTCTGTATATGTGTGACTGTGTGTGTCTGTATGCATGTGTCTGTGTGACTATGTGACTATGCATGACTATGTGTGTGTGTGTGTGTGTGTGTTTTTATTATCTCAGCAGGTTAACAATCAGACAGAAGAAAAGAACAGGTAATGCATCAGCGTCAGCTGTTTTGTGACGGAGGCACGTGTGGAGAGATAACACAGCTTCCATCTACATGTGTTACATAACCACAAACTCTCCCTCCCTCCAACAACTGTCTCATTCCCGCTAAAGCTATTTTCATGCGTTCGTTGTACCTATTCGCAGTCGGGGCGGAAAACAACAAAGCCAAAATCCATTCACCATACCGAATGCTGCAAATCAACCCCCAAAAGTTCTTATCTTTGCTACAAAGTTGGAAGTTCACACGCAAGCGCAAGAACTCTGTGTTAATGTCCCCATAAACGTTACCAGTGCACACAGCGAGGGTCACAAATGCTGGTCTACGCCGGGTGGCCTCACCTGTTTGAACGAGTCATCGTAGCCCCACTCGGCCTGCCCGTTGGGCGGCGAGGACGAGGGGGGCCCTGTGGGGGACGTGTTCCCGTCCTCCGGCTCCTGCTTCACCCTGACGGGCGGTGAGGGGGCCCGCGGTGGGGCGAGCGCCGACGAGGGCACAGAGAAGGGCGGGAAGGGCCGGGGGGGTAGGTGGGCCACGCCCCGCTGAAGAGCCAGGGTCTGCTTGCGGAGGTACTCCAGCCCCGCTCCTCCTCCTCCTCCTCCTCCCTCTTCATCCTCCTCGCTGTCCTCCTCCCTCTCCCTCTCCCTCATCATCTCCTCCACCTCCTCCTCCTCCTCCTCATCCTCCTCCTCCTCCGAGTCCCGGCCTCTGTCCTCTTCGTCCTCGCGCTCTGAATCCACACTGCTCTGATTGGACACGTGCGCTGAGGGCCCGCCCCCGCCCGGGGCCGCCACGCCCAGGCCCTTGCCCAGGTAACCAGGCCCCAGGGGCGCCCCCGAGGCCCTGGCCGCGGCCAGGATGGCCTGCTGGGCGGCCACCTGCTGGGCGTACATGATGTGGGCCTCACGCAGGTGCCTCTCCTTCCTCTCCATCTCCAGACGGGCCTGCTGCTGCCGCTGGAGCTGCTCCATGACCGCCTCCAGCTTCACCCCCGCAGAAGCCCCCTGGGCAAGCCCGCCTCCCAGGCCACCATCCTGGGCCAGACTGGGCTGGGGAGGGGATGAGATACTGTTAGACACTGTGGACCACACACACACACCCCCACAGCTACTACTGCCTCCACCACTGCAACGGCTACACTGCTAAGCTGTTTACCTCAAACTTAATTACATAGGCTACACCTTGGCTTAACTGCATTGCAAAACTTGTGCGGAAGTAGAGGTAAGAAACTGGAGTAACACTGAATTACGCTGCATTGCACTTGGGCAGAGACAACAAGGCCCGTAAATAAAATTCAGTCTGTGGATACCAATACAGAGCATCAGACTTAACTGAAATTATATCTAGCACTACTACTGCGAACTGCTCAGACGTTGTATACAGACAGTTTGAAAGCTAATCCTTAATCCGCCTCTCCAAATAGAGAACTTGTTTCACGTGTATTATGATGCATTTCCCCTAGAAACATCCAAATTAAAGTTTAACTCAAAATGGGCTTTTGCAGTGAGTCATGCACGGCGCGAGATCGAGACGAGGCAAGGATACGGACAAGGGAGTTGACTGCAAGAAATAAATAATTGCTTCACTTGGGCAAAATAGCCTCCCGAATGTGGAATTCAGCAAACAGCTGTTTGAACACAAGGCGTGAAAACCGATCTCCTGATAAAGTGCAGGCCTATCTTTAAACAAAGGGGCAAAACACTGCGGGAGGAATTAATTCATACTTAAAATGGAGCCACGTAGGAAGAGAAACGTGATTACTCTTCAAGCACCACGAATAAATCACTCACTATCCTTTAATCGGAAAACTAAACTTGCAATTGACCAGCAACGGCTGCCATCCATGATCGGATTAGGAATTAAATCTGCACGCTATAACCACAGAGCCGTTTCAGACGAGTTTGCTTACCTTAATAATGGTTTAGCAACAACATCAATACCACAAGCAAACACATTTTATTTTGTCATCGACTTTACTTCGCAGGAACACTCCCAACAAATGATCGGAATAATTATAGATGGCGTGCTTGTATTTCAAAATAGCATTGTTTTTTTGCCCCCATGTCGTCCGCTCCACAGGGAATCTACTTTATTATAGCACGAAAACAATCCAAATTATTTTCAAAGTTTGCGGTTATTTTTAAAACAATTCGACACCGAGCAGTAGCCAAACAACAGCAAGGCTCGCAGAAAGGTTTCTCGTCTGTGTAAATATAGGCAATAAATAAAGTTTGATCAAAGCATTCACTGTATAGCTGTGCGAGTACATGCATATGGCGCGGTTCCAGAGAACACGAATGAATGAAATGGCTAAATAGCCTACTGTAGCTAGCAAGCGCACACACGATGCGTAAATTCATTCCCAAACCTTTGGCCCAAATAACTAGCCTGCTCACTGAAACCGATTCGTGCAGCGACATGAGCTCGTTACTTCGTTTCATCGATAGTATCAACATTGTGAAACAAAGTGGCTGCATTGTGTTTGTTGGTATCCTTTGGGACCGAAATGCAAACGTGTACAGTATTTGGCTATCAATGTGGGGGCAATGGTGTCAAACGAAGTTGTCTGGACGGGTTGGAAAACATTTTGGAAACGCATTTAAACCATCGGAAAAAATCTAGCTCGTGTGTTTATTTCTATGGAATTCCTTGGCATAACCTGGGACGAGAGGTAAGTGGCAACATAAACGCTCGCTATTCACACGCCAGGGCACAGCGCCAAATAGGGGGGGGACGAGACTCACCATTTGTGCCTTGCTGCTACCGGAATTGTCCACCATCCCTTCTTCCCAGGTTAACCTTCTCTTCCCTCTTTGCTGACGCTCTCGGCCACAAGCAAACACGCCGGAAAAAACCGTGCATTCACTCCGAGAACTTCGCAATTCTTCCTCAAACAGAAACGCCGTGTCCTGCGGAGCTCCGGAGCGAAACTTCAGCCTGTAATTTAGTAATTAAAAAGAGGATGATCCGAAGTTGAAAAAAAAAAAAAAAAAAAAAAAAAAAAAAAGCCAACCTCATCTCTCGGAGTGCCTAGCGTTGGGGCTCCCACTCCCTTACCCGATTTTCCTCCCCCTGCGCTACAACCCCGTCTAGGCGCACAACATCTACAAGGCCCGCCCCGTGACAGCAACAAGTTCCACAATTCCTGTCCTGCCGCACTCGCTGGTTGAATAATTACAACATGTATGCAAATCTGAGTGGAATCACACTGACGCGATTTTTTTGTGTGTTTGTATTTTTGCTCTTATTATTATAGTGTTATTGCCTGATCTTGGGACTGAGAATGGAAATAAGTCTTGGCGAAAAACAATAAAACGCATCTGCTTGTTGTGTTGCACGGTTTCGTGTATCACTGTATCATTAAGTAAATGAATGTGAAAAAGAAATTAATACATTTAAGTTATATTGCAGTGACTGATGAACAAAAAAAAGTCGACTGCTGAAAATAGCAAATACGCCTCAAAATATAATCGGAATGGCAACAATTAGGCCTATGTAAACTGCCCATCTAATTTAGCATATTCATAAGTCATAATTCGAATTATTATTATTATTATTATTATTATTAATAATAATAATAATAATAATAATAATAATAAAATAATAATGGCGACAACCATTACATATTTGAAGCCGATCGCCGTTTTAGTATTTGGTATGGTTATTTTATAATAAATATGTTTATTCATAACCTCATCTATGTAAATTTTTTCTTTGATGTAATATGACCATCATACTTAACATGATAACCAGGTTCATGATTTTCATATCACGAATAACGTTAATATATAAATCTCCGCTTTTATTTCTGTGGTTTGAGTCAACGTTTTTGTGTGAGCAAATGTTGTCTATATTGCTATGATAATTACAGTAGTATCGCCTGTGCATGTTTCCTCTTCAACGCTAGCCGAAACAAGTCAAATTTGAACTCTGACACGAAAACGATTGTAGCTTATACTTTCACAAAACCATGTCGCAAAATAATGCTTTTTGTAAGTATGTTTTATGACCAACGCGTGGGTCAAAGTTTATAGTTAACCTGACCCACGGCACGAAGTATATTTATTGAAATACATGTCTATGCTCATTTCGAATTCATTTTTATGATTCGTCACCTTTTGAATTAAATACAATATGAAGACATGAACACACAATATCAACAATTAGCCTAACTTTTTTTTTTACTGGAAATGAGTTGAATTTACTACAGCGCTTTTACCGTTAGACTCAATAAAAATCATGATTACATAATTTAGGGAAAGTTTATGGGTGAACACCGATTTAAAAGTTAAGGCGTATCTCGTTTTGTGTGGAACTTAATGTGTTTCTTAGTCCGTCTCAGTGAGACATTTTTCAAGGTTCTTGTGTCAAGAAATCGGGTTAGAGAATGTTTTTTTAATGATGTCAAATTTGAGATATCATATATGCAAATAGAGAGGCAACTGAATATAATTGATTTTCTTTTTCAAACTAGTTTTCTAGATGTATTATTTTCAATCTGTATTATGAATTGACATGGCTCGATTGTGCCCCCTAGTGGTCAAAAACGAGTACATACTTTTTAAAATGTTCATTTCAGGACCAATAGCCGCAGCAAAGCGAGGGAGAAGGCGAAGGAAATCGGGAGATGGTCACTGTGGATGTTTTACAAATATTCTCATATTGAGAGCTTTCTTAGAACAGAAACATTTTCTCGTGTTAATATGCTAGGACACATACTCATATGGTGGCGGCACGGTGGTGCAGTGGATAGCACTGTCGCCTCACAGCAAGAAGGTCTCGGGTTCGAATCCAGGCCAGGGGCCTTTCTGTGCGGAGTTTGCATGTTCTCCCCGTGTCCGCGTGGGTTTCCTCCGGGTACTCCGGTTTCTTCCCACAGTCCAAAGACATGCACGTTAGGCTAATTGGAGAGTCTAAATTGCCCGTAGGTATGAGTGTGTGAGTGAATGGTGTGTGTGCCCTGCGATGGATTGGCGACCTGTCCAGGGTGTATTCCTGCCTCTCGCCCGGAACGCATGCTGGGATAGGCTCCAGCACCCCCCCGCGACCCTGACCAGGAATAAGCGGCTTAGATAATGGATGGATGGATGGACATACTCATATGAGATGCCACTGAAATGCCATTACACACATGCAAAAGGTCCATCCAATTTTCCCCACACCCTTCGCACTTGCCGTTAAGACACCACACCACTATTATCAAAATCGATAATTGCTATCATAGTTTCATTACTTTTTTCTTCTTACTGCACAAAATACCATGCCGTATTAAAAAGAGGTTTGATCAGAACTTCCACTTTAATCACCCATCTTTCAGATCACTGATACTGATTTAAAGGGAAGAGCATTTCTCCCACTCTCTCTCTCTCTCTCTCTCTCAAAAAAGCACATTTAACTTTACTGTGATTTATTTACATTGGTATATCACAATACACTACTATATATTTGATTTCCTGAGACAATCCTAAAAAGTGTTGGAAAATGAAGACCAAGGAATGTGCTCTGTTAGACATATCAAGCCTGCAGCAAGTTGATGATCTGTAGAACACTGAAACTTCAGGGCAGGACTGCCACTAGCTTCATTTTACACATCTGTTTTTCGCCAAAATACATATGTCGCAATTATTTACACCCCTGTTTTCAGTCATTTGTGCAGCCTCCCCTTGCAAGGATAACGCTACTGAGTCATCGTCTAATGCTTTCTGAGTAGCTTCACAGTGTCAACTGTGCTGGGTAATGATGGAACACTGAATGAATGTACAGGAAGCAAACAGATATGAGCTGCAATGTAACAGGAATGTGCATTCTGGAATGCAGAGTTTCTGCTAAAGGAGCTCCTCAAAAGCCAGATGCCCAAAGTGGAATGAAGTGGCACAAATGTTCGTGCTTGTTCTGATAAATCTCTTCAGGACTGTGCAGAATTTTTAACACCAGTGAAAGCAGCGCATCCCCTGTATTTCAGAAGAGTCGTCTTTTATAGTGTTTTATGAGTTTGGTGAACATATTGGGGGGGGGTTTGACCATTCCTCCATGCAAAATCTCCTTTCCCCAAAAGATGTATATTGCAATTATTCACACCCCTAATAATTATTTGAAATACAATCCACACATCAATGTGTCATCCATCACCATGGGAAAAGGCAAATAACTCTCATAAGAAACAAGACAAGGGGTTGTTGTCAGGGCATGGTTACAAACAAACAATTAAATAAATAATTACGTTTAAAACCACTAGAACAGTGGTAATCCTGCTTGGTAGGTGAAGCAAGTGTATCTTGCCCCCACGCAGTGAGGTAGATGATTTAGGAAGCAAAGAAATATCCAAGGACCACAGTTGGACATCTACAAAACGTGGTTGCATCTGCCTATTGTGGTCGCAGTTCGAAACCCGACTGTGCCAGACCGGCCCTGGCTGGAAGCCCCGATCGGGGGCGGCATTTGGCTGTCCACCCCAGGGGGAGGGGGGAGGGTGAGCCGGCACAAACACGCCGAGAAGCGCAAAGGGTGTCGCCAGAAGTAGGTGGGCAAGTTCCGTCTCGGAGAAGGCGGATCATCACTGGCCTTAGGAAATTGGCTTGACCTGGAGGACGGGCGATGATTTTGTGTGGGAGGGCAAATCTAAATAAATAGAGGGTATAATTGGCTACTAAATTGGGAATAAAAATAATTGCATTTTGGGGACACAAAGTCTTCAAAGCTACCATTAGATGCCACCTCCATGCCAATAGGCTTTTTGGAAGGGTTTCCAGAAAAAAGCCTCTATTGAGGTAAAACAACAAAAATAAGTGTCTGGAGTTTGGCATTGGAACTCTGATTGGAACAGGCTGTTATGGTCATATGAGACCAAAATTGACCTTTTTGGCCATGCACACCAGCGTGGGTTTTTGTATCGGAAGAAGGACGCTTATGTTGAAAAGGCCCTATACCTACGGTGAAATATGGTGGTGGATCACCTGGTTTTCTCTGCCAGGAAGCTGAAACGTGGCTGCAAATGTATCTTTCAGCAAGACAATGATCCCAAGCATACCTCAAAATCAACCAAGATATGGCCAACTGACCACAAAATTACTGTTTTGCAATGACAGTAACCCAATTGAACATTTGTGGTTTGAATTTAAAAGGGCAGTCCACAAGCACAGACCAAAGGATCTAAAGGACTCATTCAGACACAAAGCACTGAAAATAATAGGGTGTGGGGCCTCCCGGGTGGTCTAGTGGTTACAACGTTCGACGTTGACCACTGCGACCGGGGTTCGATTCCACCGGCCGCACCAGTCAGCTCTGGCTGGGGGTGCCACCGGGTCGGCAATTGGCTGTCCGCCCCAGGGAGGGGGGAGGGAAGAGTTACGGTCGACAGCCTGGCGAGTGCCGTCTTGGAGGAGACGATACTTTGCCTTTGTCACTACCAGTCACAGGGCTACGGCAGCGAACTCACAATACGAGGGGGGGATTGACATGAAAAATAGAGGGTGTAATTGGCTACTAAAAAATGGGAGAAAATGGGAGAAAATCTGAAACAAAATTTAAAAGAAAGAAAATAATAGGGTGTGAATATTGGTGACATACATCTTTTTGTAAAACAATATTGTTAAAAAAATATTTTTCTGAGGAACGTGGCATCTTTTTCTTTCTAGTGGCATCACCGGCCTGAGCCTAATTGGTACAACCTGGTCGAATTGAACCCCGGTCACATTGGGCAGCGTTGAATGTTCTTCGGGAACCACCCTGGAGGCCAAAAGCCATTATTTTCAACTAAACACTAAAGAGTACTAAAGAATGGACCCCCCCCCCCAAAAAAAACCCCAAATCAGATGCAGAAACATTACCTATCCACATAAAACTTTATTCAAGATAGCAAAACAATATTTCATAATTAAATACAAAGGATTAGTGTTTCTGTAACATAAAGAGTAATTCAAGTTATTGCATTCAGCACTCTGTAACACTTGGTATATTTCAAACTAGTAACGTGTATTTAAAGAAACAGATTGTCTCATTAGTTGCATAGTACAGGCAAGAGTGGGCTGGCAGCTGACTGCACTGAGACAAGTAATATGTTCACAAATGTAATTATTCCCCCCATAGCAAAGCACAGCCACACAGTCTTTGGACGAGAGGGGGAAAAAAAAAAATGTAATTAATTACTTTAGGAAAAAAAAAAAGACAAAAAATCCCCCACAAAGTCACTACCCCAAATTGTTCAGCGGTGTTCTGACCACTAATGCTTTCTAAGTAGCTTCACAGTGTCAACTGTGTTGGGTAATGATGGAACACTGAATTAATGCACAGGAAACTAACAAATATGAGCTGCAATGTAACAGGAATGTGCATTCTAGAATGTAGAGTTTCTGCTGAAGGGGCTCGTCAAAAGCCAGACGCCCAAAGTGGAACAAAATGGCACAAATGTCCGTGCTTGTTCTGATAAATCTCCTCAGGACTTCTTAAGGACACTGGTGAAGGCAGCTCATCCCCGTGAGGATGCAGCGCCCCCTGCAGGCTGGCGTTGCACGACTCCAAAGGAGCACAAGAGAAGCTTCTTCACTTACGGAGCCCTTCCGTGAGAAGCTGCAGACGTCCCGAGACCGTCACAGGGGTACGGGCCACTCTCCTGGCCTAGCTGAGCGTAGGCCCCAGGTTAGTTCGGTGGAACATGCACTACATGCTCCGTGGCCATGACTCCCGAATCTCCCCAGCCCATGGCCCACTTACCCAGTAATTTAACACCATTTCTGTCACAATTTTCTGCCCCTTACTAAAATGTGGCCCGACATACTTTCAAATATGGATTTCAAAAGTAACGTCCTTAGCAAGTGCGTTCATACTGCGATTAGTGTGCTGCAAGCAACAGGTGCAGCGTTCAACATGACTGGTGTGAATGTCAACGGAAAGTGGATTAAATCCAGCAAGTTTTTTTTCCATGTGTAATGTGTCTCACGACTTGCCTCAACCCCTCAACCGACCCACGGTTTGGGAACTGCTGCTGTATAGGGGGTAACCTGACTGACGCCCATGTGAGCCCAGAGCAGTGTCCCCCTTTCGGGTTAAAACCAGCTCAATGAACCCTCAGAAATACACATCACCTTGTCTTGGGTTTATATACTTTCCATAGTATGGCTCTTACTTTAAAGACTTTAGTGTTTCTTAACGTAATCAAACAGACCTCTCATCAAGACAAACCTTCTGGTATTCCGTCACTAAAACACAGATTTTCATATCAAAGCTGTAGATCTAAAACGTGTGTACAGTGGTGGGAACAGATCCCCCTCTTCCAGTCCACCAAGATTAATGTGAAGGAATACAAAGCTGTAAATAACAATGAAAACAATGACTGTCATCAAGGCAAAAACCTCTCAAGACTGCAAATGTACAATTTCATCAATGCACGCCTCAACTCTAGAGTTCTGGAGAGCCTTTCACCCATATACTCAGACGTGAGCAGCAGGGTACGAGCGGAAAGACCTCTGCCATCTTATCAGGGCCCATCGGTCAGGTGTGTTCCTGCTGTCTTCCTGCTCATTCCCATATAAACAGGCCCCAAGGTTACACTGGGATGGACAGGCAAGCGCCCCAAAAGAAAAGGATAGCACTGAATGAATGAATGAATGAATGAAATCAATCAAACGGAAGTAAATACACTGCTCCAGGCGGAGGCGGTAGGGATGGGGGGCGAATGGGACCCTTTCGGGGGCTGTAACGGGGCGTTAGACGGCGCTTGGGGGGGCGGGACGGGGTGCGGGCTGGGGCAGGGCTCACTGCACACAGCAGTTTGGGGCGTCGCTGCAGCAGCACAGGGGGGAGCCCAGGGCCTTGGGGGATCAGGTCCAGGTCCTCATCATCGGGGATCTCGTCCAGGCGGTAACCGTCTTGCAAGAGCTGCCTGCTCAGGTCGGGGTGCACCTGTGTGACCGGAGGCAGAAACACGGTAGCATGCTTCGCTCCCTCCCCTTGTCCCTTTCTGTGTTCCTGTCCCCCCAAATCCCCCCCACCACCCTCCATCAAATAATGATAAATAAAAAATGTTGGGTGGCCACAATGAACATAAATGACAGTTGGTCTGCAGATTGTTGTAGATCTCCTGGCAGTGTAGTGTAATGGTTAGGAGCTGGACTTGTAACTCAAGGGGTTGCAGGTTCAATTCCCAGGTGGGGGCACTGCTGTTGTACCCTTGAGCAAGGTACTTAACCTGAATTGCTTCAGTAAAATATCCAGCTGTATAAATGGATTGTATGTAAAGTCATGTAAACTGTGTAAGTCGCTCTGGATAAGAGCATCTGCTAAATGCCTAAAATGTAAATGTAAATGTAGATATCGATCCTCAGTAGCACATTTAAAGCCCTTTCCTTCCTCACACTAACATGTAGGAGTGTGTTCCTCTGACTGTGTAGGGAAGCCCCGTGCTCATGCCGTGTGTCTGTGTGCACGCGGTCCACAGGACTCACCTCAGCCGAGGAGTATCCGGAGGAATACTGAGACTCCAGCTCCACGTCGCTGTGGGGAGAAACCAGGCCGTCACGGGCCACGCCGCATTTCGACAGCCTCTTCTAAACTCGAGAAAATACAGTCAACCCACCGACCGGATCACAGGTCTAGTTCTATCCATCTAGTTCAGATCTAGATCTAGTTCCTGAGCATGCACTAGTGAACCTGAGAGTGAGACCGAGAGTTTCCGCCATTACCACGGTGTCCGATACAGGCGGTCTGCAGACGCGTGCGCCTGCCCTCACCTGTCAGAGTCCAGCGACACCAGGGTATCCTCGGAGGTCTGGCTCAAGGCGGCGTAGCCCTTATTGAACTTCATGCTTCTAGGGGGGAAGAGGAAAAGAGGAGACATGAATTGATGGTGGCATTGCAATTAACATGTCTCCTTTCACCCGATCTCAGGATCTCCGTGCTCTTTAGTCAGGGCGACGCGTGGCACCCGCTTCTGGCACCGGACGCGAGAATGCACGGGTGGAGAGAATAGTTTATTATGCAAACTAATAATAATATAATATATGCCATTTCGCTTTTATCGAAGCGACTTACAGTAGTGAATGCATACATTTTTCTGTGGTCCTAGTGGGAATCGAACCCACAACCTAAGCGTTGCCAACGCCATGCTCTACCTACTGAGCCACACAGAACCACTGAAGTGGGAAAGATCAGATTCCTGATTAGGAATTTTGGCCTGGACCTCAGGGAGCCTGGTACTCTGAGATCAACTCCATCTTTAATGATCACAGTGTGTCTGGACCTTGGTCAAAGATCTCATCTGAAATACAACATCTCCTACAGCAGCAGTTGGCTTTTATACTTCGTGCAAAGGAAAGACCGCCCCCTACTGGCCCATCAACATCACATCCAGGAGGCTTCCTATCCAAATGCTAACCAATCCCTGCCCTGCTTCGGCCATTCGGCAGGACAATATCATTGGATGGTATGGCTGCCTGGAATTTAACTTGGACATAGAGCCAAGTTTGCTTCAGTAAAGCAAATTATTATCACAGTTAATAACACACCAATTCAGCTTTCGTGTTGCTGAATTTTATATGAAGAGTAAACCATACCATATTCTTACTTTGCCATGTTCAATTTTGGTTTATTATAATCCATAATAAATGATAACTTGACGTATTTTGTTCTCTCCTTTGAAAATAAAACTTCAGATTTAAAAAAACAAGAGGCCAGGCCATGTTCTAAAAGGGTCATTTAAATGTAGCCATATAGAAAAGCAGCAGCACATTAAAATGTCCTAATTCAGATTCAGATTCAGAATTTTGCTCCTGGCCAACAGAAACAGAAAAATGTGAGCAAACTGTGACATTCTTAGTCAACCACTAGATGTCATTCGTGTGCCAACTGAAAACACTGTTTATTCCTTAAATTATGACCTTTCTATAGGAAATAATTCGTTTTGTAATTCCCTTCCCCCATGAATTAGGCTATTTGATTGTTGCCTAAAACTCCTGAATTGCTCGATTATTCAGGATATCAAAACATGATACTGGAGTTGGGTTTTGCTTTCTTGTCTCTCAAACAGTAATTTGCGGTCACACAAATTGTGTAAGGAAAGAAACAGACTGCACATGCTCGTTCAGATAATACTTTCAGGTATAGTATTTGAATACCCATGTCAGACCCGCAGCGACGGAGTGAATGCAGGCAGGCAGTGAATGGGACTACCCGTTTGTGAAGTAATAAAGCCCCCACCCGCAGTGTGACAGATAAAGTGAATTAACACCGTTCTCCCCCTCGTTTTTCACCATGTTTTCAGAAAGGGGGAGATAACGCAGAATTTGCCAGCTGCACAATACAGATACAAGCTCTAATCCTAATGACAGGGCAGCTGAAATCTCCTTATTAAACAGACCCAATTAAAAGCAGAGTATTGCCAGGCTACCCTATAAATAAAAACCCTCATTATTTGAGTTTCATACCATTACCAGACTGGTACAAACCAGCAGCGCACAAACGAAAGTAGAACTCTTCTTTCAACATCAACATAAGCATTTCCTCATTCGTCTTTTGCCTCTCCCAAAACGCATACACAAATATACAATGCCATACTTTTTTCCAAAGGAAAATCAATAATCAAGGAGATGAAGCATTGGTGCTTTCAATGGCTTTGTGTACTGCAGTCTGTGTTCCCCAAAGCAAAGTCTTCATACAAGACCTACAGGTGTGAAATGAAACAGTGCCACTCGTTCAGGAAAGGAAATTTTTTGATGCAATTATCCATTTGCGGAGGTGAAAATGATGGCACTGTTTGAGTCTCAAACTAGGAAAGTTAAAATGCCTGTGTGGAGGACGTCGGTCTCGGCCACGTGGGAGTGGCATGGTTGCCTGTCTTGTTTCATGTGGTAGAGGCCTTTGGAGCAGTGAGACTTTCCGGGGGCAGGTTTGGCACTCTCACAGGGTGTGAGAGTGAACTGTCGCCCGGAAGGCTCCAAAGGCCTTAATTGGTTTAATTATTATTTGATTATTTAATTGGTGTCAATCAGTCAATTTATATGGAAGTCAATTGGCTGACTGGGTGTCTGTGTGAGAATGTGAGTTGAGTGATTGTGACTGGGTGATTGCCTCATGAGTCCCACCTGAACTAAGCCTATTTAAGAGCAGGTGGGGCGAGTGGGGAGTTAGTCAGTCTTGTCTTGATGTGTGTGTGAGTGCGTGTGCACGTATGTGGTGAAATGTTGTGAAATGTGGAATGTTTGATGTTGAATGTTGGATGTTTAATGTTTGTGGAGTTTTGTGTGCGTTTGTTGAAAGTGACTGAGTAGAGTGCTTCCTGTGTGAGTGGGGAAGAGGGAGAGGGGGTGCACTAAGAGTGTCCGCCTCTCTCCCTCGGTGTGATTATGGAGGAGCGAGAGGGTGCCCTGGAAGAGGGTCCGCCTCTCGCCCTCGGTTTTAGTAAGAGAGCTCGCACTCAACAGTGGAGAGTGTTTCTGAGCAACAGCCCAAGAACTCACTGAAAGAGTGGAGTGTCTTGGGGCTGGTTGACAGAACTCTCACTGTGGGGAGTGGAACTCTAACTGAAAAGTGTCTCTGTATGAATGGGTAAGAGAACTCGAACTGAAAAGTTTGAGTGTCTCAGTATGAATGGGTGGGAAGCACTTGAAAGGTCACTGGATATGTGTGTGCCTGAGGAGGTTCCAGGGGAACTCCGGAGGAAGACGTGCGGTGTCCCGTAAGTTTGGTTATTTTAACTTGTTATTTTAGTTTGTTGTTTTTACCCGAAAGCTTCGCGGCGAGTAAGGTGAAGATTTTGTGTCTGTTTGTGTTGGTCTTTGTTATATGTTAACCTGCTACTCCCACTGTCTCTCTCCCATGTCTGGGGGGAGAGACAGAAAAAATAAATAAATAAATTCCAGTCCGTAGACCAACAAACTCCACTCCGTGTCTCCTGGCTGCTCTGTTCCCATTCAGGGTTTGTCACGTGGCGTGTGACAGCCTGTATGTAGGTTATTCAACTGAGGAGCTACAGGTGACCACCAAAATAAAAGAAACACCAACAAAAAGTGTCTTAACAGGGCTTGGGCCACCACAAGCTGCCAGAACAGCTTGTGCCTTGCAGGGTCGTCGTAGCGGGGGAAAAGGAACTGACTACCTAGGGCCCCAAGTGGGGGAGGGCCTTTGAAAAGCCTGGAATGAAAAAAAAAAAAAAAAAAAAAACATTTGTCTGCAATTTTAAATTTCTAAGTAATTAGTGCCATTGCTAAATTATATTGGCTGAATAAATAGGTTGAGAGACTGAACTTTGTATCCATAAAAATATTGGAGAGCATGAAAATAGAGAGGGCCTATCTCGTGGGACAAGTTTCAGGCTAGATTTATAACATCTCACATTTTTTTAACACACCTGCACTAAGATTCGTCGCCAAACACGGCTAATCACGCTGACTGGTGCTGATGCTGGAGCCCGCAAGTTTCAGTCAATCATGTCTTTCCAGAAGAAAGTGAAGTCGGGGTATCAAAAAAGAAAAGAAAAAAGGCAAACTGAGGGGAAAACTGCTCACTAATTTCTTTCAAAAGAAAGGTAAGCAACTTGCTAACACTGTTTAAGAGTGGTTTAAGCCAATATCGGTACATTGTTTCGATTGAACTAGGGCTGTCAACGTTCACACGTTAACGCATGCGATTAATTTCAAATGGATAACGTGTTCATTTTTTTAAAATCGTGATTAATCTCATTTCAGTTTCACTCTCGCTACTGGCTGAAAGCAATCGCAAATGCGGGCAAACATACTACTGGTGATGGTATTTTTGCACTTCCAATAGTAGAGACTTACTGTATGGAGGAAATGACTGTAAAACAAAACAACATGAAATAGAAAAACAACAAATGTGGTTTGCCATCTACAGGTATGTCACACCACTGGGCAGACTGCATTCTTAAAAGGTGAGCAAAAAGCAGTACAAGCTTGAAATGTTGAAAACCAGCTTAACACATACAGGTAACTGCCCAAATAAAGGAAACACCAACATAAAGTGCCAGAACAGCTTCAATGTGCCTTGGCATAGATTCTACAAGTGTCTGGAACTGTATTGGAGGGATGCAACACCATTCTTTCAAATGCAGAAATGCCATAATTTGTTGTTTTGTTGATGGAAACACCACTCCCATTAGTGTTCAATTGGGTTGAGATCTGGTGACAGACTGCCATGGCATATGGTTTACATTGTTTTCATGCTCATCAAACCATTCAGTGACCACTCGTGCCCTGTGGAGGGGGGCATTGTCACCCTGGAGGAGACCACTCCCATCGGCATATAAATGCTTCACCATAGGATTAAGGTGACCACTAAGAATGGTATTCCATGCCACTGGTACCGTTTACCTTGTCCTCTAAGGGGTTGAGTGGACCTATGCCATGCCAGGAAAATGCAGCCCACACCATAACAGACCTGCCAGAATCCTGCATTTACTGAAGCTTTTCCTTTATTTTGGGCAGTTACCTGTGCATTTCCCCAGAGAAAATCAAGAGCTTCATTGTAGAACCTCACATATAAGAACACAAGAATACATAATGGCGAGAATAGGCTTATCATGTCCTAATCTAAAGAGTATCTAGTACTGCATCTAGCCTGGACTTGAATAGCCCAAGTGTTTCTGCCTCTACTACCCGACCTGGCAAGCTGTTCCAGACATTGACAACTCTCTATGTAAAGAAAAACTTCCTAATATCTGTGCAGAATTTTCCTTTAACTAATTTCCACCTGTGGCCTCTTGTTCTCCTGACCCCACTTATCTTAAAAAATCTTGGGTATTTCACTTTGTTAATCCCTTTTAGGGGACCTCAATCAAACCTCAATCAAACCTCAATCAAATAGATTGAGTGCCTTAAGTCTATCATCATAACTTTTACCTTTCATACCAGGTATCAGTTTAGTTGCCCTTCTTTGGACTTTCCCAAGAGCTTCTATGTCTTTCTTGTACTGCAGTGCCCAGAACTGCACACAGAACCTCTTAAAACCTGTGGTCTGACAAAGGCATTATATAACATTAATATAACCTCCTTTGATTTATACTCAATACTTTTTGCTATGTATCCCAGCATCCTGTTGGCTTTTTTCACTGCTGTAGCACACTGCTTTGATGCAGATAGGCTTTGATCAACTACAATTCCTAAGTCTTTTTCAAATTGAACACCTACTAACTTTTCTCCTCCCATAAAATACTCCTGTCTAGGCATGGGACGGTTACCGTAATAATGGTATACCGCGGTATAACAGGCCACGGTATAACTAACTACAAACATTTAGTTTCCACGGTATATGCTCTACGGTATTTTTTATTAAAAGAAGCAAAAAATAAAAATAATGCTATGCCGAAAATCTATGCACCCCACCGAAAACGAACTTAAGGTAATTGAGATTCCGAATTTCGGAATTTCCGTAAAACATGCCTGAGAAGCGTGGCAGCAAGAGGAGGCAATACCTCAAACCTGATAACGCATCTCCGGGATCACCACCCAGCACTCCTAGCCAAGTTCAAGGTAACGTAGTCTTTAGCAATACTTGGGTGCCTTGCTAGCTAACATTAGTGAAATAAATACTATAGGATAGTTAGCAAGGCAGATAACACGGCAAGACATTCGCTCAGTGAAGTAACGTTAGGGGGGAAAGCTAGCTGATTACTAGCAAACTAACAAATATTCTGTTAAAATAAAAGAAATCGTAAAAAAAAAATCTGTTTGTTTTTTTACCCAGATTTTAGAGGTGCGCCGCCTCCGCGCTAATACCGTGGTAATGGTATACCGCGGTATTTTTTCCCAAGGTTATCATTAAGTCAAAATCTCATACCGTCCCATGCCTACATGTTTTTATTTCCCACATGCATAACTTCACATTTAGCGACATTGAATGTCATCTGCCATGTATCTGTGCCCATTTTTGGATTTTGTTTTAATCAGCTTGGATTACTTTAGTCGATTCCAAACTGTGTGCCAAACCCCCAAGTTTAGTATCATCTGCAAATGTAACTATTTTGCTACTAACGTCCATATCAAGACGAGAGGAGAAGAGCAGAGGTCCCAGCACCAATCCCGGCGGGACACCACTGCCCACAGCACCGAGGTCAGATACGGCCCCACCTACTGTTACTTTTTGTATTCGTCCTTGCAGCCAATTATTAACCCACTCTGAAACTACTCCTGCAATTCCTACTGAATTCATTTTAGCAATGAGCCTCTCATGTGGTACCTTGTCAAATGCTTTCTGAAAGTCCAAATATATAATATCATAAGCCTGGTTCAGGTCAACACACTTTGTAGCTTCTTCAAAAAAGTCCAGGAGGTTTGTTAGGCATGTCCTTCCTATGAGAAAACCATGTCGGCTCTCCCTTAAAATACTACTATTTTTCAAGAATGATTCCAACATTCCAGCATTTTACATGCGATGCAAGTTAAACTGACAGGCCTATATTTCCCTGGGTCAGTACGGTCCCCCTTCTTATATATTGGAATTATACTACCCTGCTTCCAGTCATCTGGTATTTCTCCATTTATTACGGATTGAATGAAAATATCTGTCAATGGTTTATATATAATTTCCCCAAGTTCTTTGAGTACTGTGGGATATATGCCATCCGGGCCTGCTGCCTTATTAGTTTTTGTAGTACTTGTACGTCCCTTATCTCAAAGTCCTCCAAAACATTCTGTACCTTGTCTATACATTTAGGCATATTTATAACCTCTTCTCTAGTAAAGGTTTCAACAAAGTAACTGTTTAGTGTGTTAGCAATATCCTTATTATTATAAACCAAAGTTCCTTCCTTATTCTTAATGCACTTAACCTCATCCTTAACTTTCCTTTTTCTACTACAATATTGAAAACACTTCTTAGGATTACTTTTTGCATCTTGGGAAATGTTAATTTCAAACCACCTTTTAGCTGATCTTATTTCCTTTTTAGCCTTAGCCTGCATATTACAATAATCTAACTTGTTTCTCTCGAGTTATCCTTTTTATATACTCTGTACAGTCGCTTCTTTTGCCTCAAAATCTCCTGTAACGATTTAGTCATCCACTGCGGAGACAGCTTATTCATCCTATGTTTCCTTACTTTTGCGATGAATTTACACTGTACATCTACAATAACCCTTTTAAATATAGTCAATTTTTCATTCACAGTTCTGCAATCTAGAAGTTTTACCCAATCTATATTATTTAAATTCTCTCTCATTTTATTAAAGTCAGCTCTCTAAAATTAAAAATTCTAGAGTTAGAGGAGGCTGTCTTAACTCCAAAAATATTTTCAAAAATAACTGCACTGTGGTCACTTGCCCATAGTGGTTCTCCTACCTCTGTCCCAGCCAAACCGGGATGGCTGTTCACCCTAGATATCTAGCTATGTATAGTTTAGCAAGCTAACATATAGCTATCATTCTCACAGTTCTTCATGCTATGCCTTGTGTCTAGGTATGACTAATAGCAGATCCTGTTAGTTGTTAGTTAAATAGCTAGCTATTTAAGCTAATGGTTTTGATGGAAACCACAGTAGCTTGCTAAATTGAAACAGTCTGCTAGCTGTCATTTGAACTTTAGCTAGTTTTTCTAGCAATGATAATGAACATGTAAGATGGCTACGATGACGTCACTTTAACCATGGCAAACATCCTATGACCATGTGCTTGGCAGAATCCAGGGATTGTGCCACGACGTAATGCAAGTGTAGTTCCATGAGCAGGCTTAATGTGTCATACCTTCTATTTTTATACTAAATTAAGATTAGAAATCACTGAAATCTTACTGCTCTCTGTGTGCACTACCTCACCTCTTAGCACCCTCTTAGTGCTCAGTGTGCACTACCTCACCTCTTAGCACTCTCTCAGTTAGCACTACCTCACCTCAGAGCTCTCTCAGGTAGCACTACCTCACCTCTTAGTGCCTCTCAGTTAGCACTACCTCACCTCTTAGCACTCTCTCAGTTAGCACTACCTCACCTCTTAGCACTCTCTCAGTTAGCACTACCTCACCTCTTAGCGCTCTCTCAGTTAGCACTACCTCACCTCTTAGCGCCTCTCATTTAGCACTACCTGAATTAATCGCACCATCAGAGCATTAGTGTGATACATACCTCACCTCTTAGGTCTTAAGCCTTTGAGGCTAAGGTAGCACTACCTCACCTCTTAGTGCCTCTCAGGTAGCACTACCTCACCTCTTAGTGCCTCTCATTTAGCACTACCTCACCTCAGAGCTCTATCAGTTAGCACTACCTCACCTCTTAGTTAGCACTACCTCACCTCAGAGCTCTGTTAGCACTACCTCACCTCTTAGCACCCTCTGTGTGCACTACCTCACCTCTTAGTGCCTCTCATTTAGCACTACCTCACCTCAGAACTCTCTCAGTTAGCACTATCTCACCTCTTAGTTAGCACTACCTCACCTCAGAGCTCTCTCAGTTAGCACTACCTCACCTCTTAGCACCCTCTCAGGTAGCACTACCTCACCTCTTAGCACCCTCTCAGGTAGCACTACCTCACCTCTTAGTGCCTCTCAGGTAGCACTACCTCACCTCTTAGTGCCTCTCAGTTAGCACTACCTCACCTCTTAGTGCTGTGTCTCGGCTGCTGCATCACGGGACCCCCAGATATCAGGCCTTTCTTCTTCAGCACTTTCCGGGCCATCTCCCTGTGCTTCTCTGCACACCACAAAACAACAACATCAAAAGGAGGAAGCACATTGACTTTTCCTGCCAAAATCTGATTTCCAAGAGGAATACATGGCATAATTGTTTTTTTTATTAAATTGTTATTTTATTATTCAATTATTACAAAAATATGTCTTTTTATCATTAAAAGAACTCCTAAACGATTTGAGAGGCTTTTGATGCCATTCGTGGAGGCAAGGTGCACTTGTCTCTGCACTCCAGGGCTGTACCGAATATCATTTTTTAATATTCGAAGCTTCAATTGAGGTATTCGAACGAAGCTTCGAATTTATGACGTCATCAATCAATAAAATATATATATTTTTTTAAAGCTATATTTAATGCTGTATGACTTTCTGTCATTTCTACCGTTTCGAGCACATAGCTCTCAAGTCTCCAATCATCTGTAATCATATGGGCTGTAACGGTCATATACGCTTCCATTTGTTGGGATGTCCAAATGTCTGTTGTGAAGCTAACAGCAGGGGAGTTTTTAATTATGCCACAGAGAATTTCCCTCACTTCCGTGTATTTTTTATCTATCTCTTCTGTGATCGTTTGGCGATTTGGAATTGTGTACCCCGGTTCAAGTGTATCCATTAAGCATCTAAAACCTGCACCATGTACAGTGTTCACCGGTCTCATATCCATCGCAATAAATGTCACTAGCCCATCAGTTATGTCCCTTTTCCTTTTTTCAGACAAAGGGGGTTTCACCATCTGATCCTGGCTTCTTTGTCTTTGCGTTCTTGCCGTCGCCGGTACAGATTGCATGGGATGCACTTAAATGTTCCGTATAGATACACACAAATATTAGCTATACGTATTGCACATGCAAAGTTAATTGTTATGTAGAATATTATATTTCGCTATCATACTACTATTTCCCCCAAAATGTTGACTTCATGACTTATTTAGGCATAGACCTGTAGGCTATAGCCTACGCAGTACGCATATAGACCTAGCCCTTCTTAATTTAGCTAGATTATGCCTACTTATGCCTATGCTAAAGCCTCAGGCTAATGTTAGACAAGCAGAGAAAATTCTGAGAACTTACACTTTTCAAATTATTTGCCAAATTCGTAGAATGACGGTATGCACGTTTAACTTGACATATCTGGCACTGCACTTTTTTAGGATTGTCGTCAGTAATCTTAAAATGTTTCCAAACTGGCGATTTCTTCGCGGACATCTTTCTACAGTCTTTTGTTGTTGGTGGTATGAAAGTGGTTGTGACTCGTGACTGTTGTCATAGAGTGCTGAGCAGAGACAGCATAGGCCTAGGCCTACTATACCTATATAAAATAATTTATTTGGCTAATTAAATCTTTTGTTCTTTTTTGTTTATAAACTATAATAGTAGTATAATACTGTAATATTAATTAAATAGCCCATTGGTTTAAACCGAATTGCAATGGACATGCAAAAAAAAAAAGTAAAATTGAATGTTGATTTAGGATTCGAATGTGAACGTTATGAACGAAGCATCGAAGCTTCGAAGCATTCGGTACAGCCCTACTGCACTCACGCAGTTTCTGATGAATGGCTGGAGCTTTGGACATAATGTAGGGCCCTCTCTTCTCCACCGGCCTCAACTCCTCCTCTGCCACCTTGGGGCAAGTGCTGGCGCTGACCCCCGTACTCTGGAAAAGGAAAATTGTGTGAGTGTCATTATTTTTCTTGATTTCACCAGATAGGTCAACTGAGAACTCAATTCTTATTTGCCTCGACAAGCTGGGGATTTGCAGGACTGAGTAGCCAAACGGCCATAAGAGATGTAGTACAGATGCTGAAGACCCACCAAATACTCAGCTCTGTGTTCGTAACATTGAAATCCCTGCCTCCCTAATGTTAAAGTCAAAACATCCAAATCTGGACATTCAAACCTTCTGAAACTTCATTAAGGACCAAGCACAATGCTGTCGCAATGGATGTTCTGTAATGTAATATAGTACTGAAAACTCCTGATACAAACCAGAAACTCCTGTAGTTAAGAAGCAGATAGAGTGAAAGGAATGCAGGAGCTGAATATCTGGTCTAGAATCTGTCTAAAGAATCAATGCAGATGTAGGGAGATTATTATAAGGTTAACACCCTTACTTTTTCAAAAGATGCCATGGGATCTCTAATGACCAGTCAGTCAGGATCTTGGTTTAATAACTTAAGGGAATGACTGAATTAACCTGCATGCAACAGTTAATCAAATAAAAAATGTTTTAAGAAGATAGCTATGGGAATAGAAACTAATTACACAATGTGATTATTGTTGGTATTCATGCTTTACTGTTAAAAGATGTTATGTTAAGTTCAGACATATTGCTTATTTCAATAATTGTGTTAAGCTTCTTAGTTTTTCATTTTTAATACAGTACTTCAAATGTGCTGCATTAATACTGTCACTTCGGATTTGTGACCGCATAGCAAAAAATACAATTCTAGGTAAATTCCCATTTTACCCTTGAGCAGAGAGGGAGGAAAAAATGGTACAATGGTAAACACCCATATTGTCCTGAACAGTGGCACAGGATCTGCAATGACTGTAGTGAGCCAGGATGTGAGTTTCTCATATCTGGGACACCTATGGCACAATTGACTCATTGCTGTAATTGGTCCAGACAAAAGAGTGTCCCCTTCTGGTCCAATCACACCACTTCCAACAGCAACCTGGCTGCTTCCCAAGAGGTATCCCACCCAAGCGCTAGCCAAGCCCTGCTCCACTTAACTTCAACTGTTCAGCATGAGAAGGCTACTGGGTGGTAGGGCTACTGGCTAAGCTATTCATTTTGAATCATTACCATTTCAAACCCATAATATAATACTTGGAGCTGTACATATCATTACACACAGCCTGGGATTAATTATTGGAACCATCATTTTGAGTACATTGAGTCCAAATTATTAATTGAGGGGGTTCTTCTGTTAATAAACTTCACTTATACATATAAAAGGAAATCACAGACATTGAAATTGATAAGACATATCATATTTGCTTGTAGTTGTAACCCCACATTATAAAAACATTCACAATATAAATCTATTGAAATAGATAGAAAGTACACCCATGCCCAGTGTCAGCAAACCAACGCAATTATGAACGGTACCAGCCAATTTGGATTGCATCGCCTTGGAAATGCCATGCCATTCAAGTGCGAATACTACAACATAGCAAGTGTGGTAGCAAGATAATGAAGTTGCGTTGGAGCTACTGTATGTAGCAAGGCAGGTCATATGCTGTGTTTAGGTACCAGACCCTAGACATCCACATTTGTACCTGCAACTTGCTAATTTCGCATGGGCGTTGTTGTGGAGGACCGATGAGTTATATCTTAGTAACGTTAGCTATATGCAACGTAACTAACTGTATACAGTAAAAGTGCTCTCGTGTTGTGATAAAAACTTGTGCATGCCATCGCTAACATCGTTTCTGATTGCCAATGACAGCTAGAATAACGGTTGTTAACGTTAATTAGTTGTTTTTAATCGTGGCCTGACAGAAGCACGAGATACTAATGTGGTATTGCTAGCTTCCTAGCTAACCAAATAAGATATCTAGCTAGCAGACTATAAACATCACTTATGTATCTGGACATACTTTCGCAAACTAGCAAGCTACTCCGTTTGATAAAATAAACAATGTGAAGGCAAGACATGCACTGCCTGGCTGGCTCTATAACTTCACAAGCCAGGTAAACTCAAGTTAGCTTCTTAGCGGTCTGATCGCTGCGTAGCAAGTTGCTACTGCTAGCTGATATTAGCAACGTACCGACATCGCTTTGGACTCGGGTGCCGTTAGAAGAGTATCTCTTTCTTGTTCCTCCATCTTCTCGCTTCGGTGTTTCAAAAAGGAAACAGTCGTAACGTCATACCGTTATTCTTTGGCATGGGCAATTATATACGTTGCATTCTGATTTCGGAGTTTAGCAGCAAGCGAGCTTCAAACCGCTTTCAACCACAACTGCATAGCAACTACGCTTGATATCTTGACTTCCGAGTTCCGTTTAATCTAGTGATGACAGGGTCCTACTTACCGTAATTACTCTCAACGTACCTCTATAAAAGAGTACAGTACATTGAGCCGTTACTCAACCCTAAAAGGTCTATACTACGTTAAAACTTTATTGGTCAAACAGAATCTTACAAATTACAGCACTTTTGTAAGATTTGACGTTACTCATTTGATGAAAACAAGTTTTTATTACACCAAACTATATTTTCTTTTCTCAGCCCCGAAATGCACAAGCACTAAATCTCATTGCATAAAATGTCCTTGTTCATAAGTATTTGAACAAATAACCAGCAGGTAATGTCTAAATGTTGTTATTCAAGTAGTTATCCAGGGCAGTAACCTATTCTTCAAAGAATGTAGTTTGTAGCACCCTGCTTTGTGCTTTGCGTAGCGGACAACTATCAGTTACCTTCTTGCAGTTTGCCTGGATGTTTTTTCAACGAGTCCTTGTCATATGTTCCACCATATATACATATTACAATGACAACAACTCATGAAGAACAGGAATCAAAATAATCTTTATGGCAAACATGACATGGCACAACTCTGGGTGGGTAAGGACAAGCACAATACGAATTCCTTAAAGATAGTTTTCCATTTATTATTATTTATTATCAATATTTTATACACAGCAGGACACAAATCCTGAATAAAATATTACATAAACATAATTATGTGACAGATGAGGCATTGTTGGTAGCCTGTCACAGTGACATGAACACACCTCTGAAAGACCTGAGAGAAATGAAAAGAAAAAAAAAGTCATGAGTTTTATATATGATTTGACACAGTGAATAACTTAAAAAATGCAACATGCATCACTAAATAACCCAAAAATAGCTGTGAAAATAGAACTTGCTTTGACAGTCTCTAAAGAGTGCCAAAATACATAACAGGGCTCCGATTGGTCTCGACTGCCCATGTGAGACATCTGGGCCAATCACTGGCAAGTGTGTATTGTGTGGAAAAACAAGTTAATTACCTTGACTACATATTGTGTATAAGCAGGGAAGGATTTGTGCTCAGGAAATTCATTTTGAGATCAATTAATTTTGCAGCAAGAATTTTTTTACAATTTTTATTCTTTTTTAATTTTTATATAGACAAAAGGTCCACTTACATATAATCAATGTGCATCCGAATTTGATTGCAGATAAATAGTATGGCCACCTCCATGTATTAAACTTGGTCTGATGGCTTTTATGCAAGGGTGCAAGACTTCTCTGTGCCAGAAGCAATATTTGCCCAACCGTACCATACTCAATCCAAACAACGTGTAATGTTATCTTATTTATAATGCAGGGCAGACTGTATGTCTGCTGTTGTGGGGACATAGAGTGCAGGACATCTGGTCACCCTAGCCCAGTGCTTCTCAATTATTTTCTGTTCCCCCCCTAGGAAGAAGAAAACATTTCGCGAGACCGGTTCGTTTATTTCGCGGACCGGGGTGCTACGCGAAAAAAGCTGAGACCAGTTTATGTATTTCGCGGACCGGGGGTGCTACGCGCCCCTCGGAACCGGTCCACGGTGCTAAAAAGGTTGTTTTTTTAACGTTTTCTTCAATTTTGCGCCCCTCTTCCACCCCCCCACGCTACGCCTCTGGTCACACGCGCCCCCCTGGCATCGCACCGCGCCCCCCCAGGGGGGCATCGCCCCACTATTTGAGAAACACTGCCCTAGCCCAACTATACATGCTGAATCGAACATTGAGGTTGAGGAAGCTTGTTTCTTACAGTATGGAAATGCTTGATCAATTGTAAACTACCCGACAGCTATGCCTCATGTTCTCCCTAGCAACAGTCACACAAGTAAGGGTAGTAAACAGAATCAATAACGATGTACAACATATCTAGACTTATTTAGATCCAAACTGAATTCAGACTTCTCATTTTGCCAGTATAAACTCTTCCACTGTACAAGAACACATAAGTAATTGTGGGGAAATGTGTTTTACTAACATTGCACATGAAGGCCATACTGAAAGGGCATTCCATTCATCTAGGCAGTTACAAAAATTAACGCAATTAAATAACACAATCTGCTTTGTTTGTAAATGTATAGCAATTTCCATCCAGTTGAAAATTAGTCAATGTGCATTGACTCCAATATTGGAGTTGACATTTTATCAGAAACATTTCAAATTTGACATTACACACATCGGAAGACAACATCATTGGTAAATTGAATACATTGTGTATCAGAAGAAAATACCAAATTCAAACAGGATATATCAGGGGAAAAAAGGTAAATGATACATCTGTTATGATGTGACATACCCGGATTGACACCGATAATCTATTCTGATTTACGATATATATTCTCTGACTCATTTTGAACAGGTTTCCATACATAAACGGCAGGCTGTGAGACAACGCACCCACAGTGTGGACTCCTACAATCTGTCAATGCCAAGCTCCTCAGGCGTGGAGATGCCCAGCTCATCCAATGTGGGCTGCAATTCTTGAATCAAGTAGGGGTAGATGTCTTTGTGAGGGCCGGATTTATCCTGCAGAAAAAACATTAAAACAGTATTTCAAACAAACTGGACTTGGGAAATGGTATAAATAAGAGGAAAGAATCCATTAAGAAACACAAATATTGAACAGGGTGAAAAAAATTGACTGGACATGCCTGACTAGGTCATAACATCCATCAGAATGTTGACGGAAGAATCTTTGCCATACACAGCCACCTAAATGGCCAATGATGTAACATGCTGGGACAACCGCGAAACATTAAAATACATGAGGAGCATGTTTCGTTTAACACAACATTGTCTTAAAAAAAACATTTATGGACACAGGAGGAAGAACAGATACTGGAAGAGTACATATTCAATTTATCTACTGATGTGCACTTCACCACAGTGCTGTTTCTATTTCAGTAATGCAAATTAGGGTTTTAGATGTGGTAATTATTGGCAAATCTGTTTAGAACTGAATTGTGCCACATTAATAATGGTTTTAAGACCCCCTCCCCCTCCCCCTCCCCCTCCCCTCCCCCTCCCTCCTCCCCTCCCCCTCCCTTATATTTAGCAATATTTTAGGCCTTAAAAATCCAAGGGCACAGTATCACGGATTAGCTTGGCTTGTAATTAACCAGTGATCAAATGTTCTCATTACCAGGCTTAACAAGGTGTGAAGATTAAAGCCATCAAGTTCCTCCTTGAAAGGAATCAATCCTAAATCCAACAATGGCGTTCGAAAAGACTACAGTGTGTTACGCCATCCATGGACAATCTAATGTGTTCAGAAATGCATTCTACAGAATTTGTTTTGGTCTGAAAGGGAGAGTTAAGAGTCATGCTTCACTGCTATACAATTTCCCCGCTCTGTTACTGGAAAAAAATATTTAATACACTGTTCCTTTTATGGCTTGAGGTATGGTGTATTTTAAGTAGTAAGGAGAAAAAAACAACAACAAAAAAAACACAATTCCTGTTAATATTGCCATGGATTTGCAGGCTCTACAAGGTCTTTAAAGTTGCTTATCAATGTGATTCAGAGCAGGTTTGGATACTTAGGTGGGGGATTTTTAATGGGGAGAGAAATAAGACAAACATGCAGGTATCAGATATCAGCCAATTGGGAGAAGGCACGTTTCCCACCTTGACTGCCTCGAGGATACGGATAGCGCTGGCCAAGTCGTCCAACCTCCGGCACGCCCGCAGGGCCGAGTCCAGAATCTTTGGCTCAGGTACCAGGTCATAACCGATCAGGGTGTTCATGCCTGGAAGACAATGTGCATTGGAGGGAGATGGCTGAGATCCAAGCTTCGAGGCCCATTAAATCCTTTCGCAAACACTATTTTACACAGAGCAGGTGACACATTAGGAAGCTAATTTTTCAGTTGACACAAAGGATTCATTTTAATGCCTTTGAATGTCACATCTATAATACTGTAATTGTTATAAATTAACTCCTCTTGCAGCTATACATCAAGTTAGCCAGAGACTAGCTCTGGAGATATGAAAACCAAAAATTGAACAAAGGGGCCACAGAGCTGCTGGATCTGGCAGTAATTCTACAGAAGTCCTATGTTCTCACTCACCTTTCCTCAGCTCCCAGGAATCAAGATCTGGCTTGCTGAAATAGGTGACCCAGCGGGAGTCAAACTCCTCGTCTGTCTCCTGACTGGCATGAGAGTAACAGCGAGTGGCCAATGGAGCTACAGAAGGGAGGAATACCATTTCAAGAGGACAGACATTAAGACACCTTATTTTTGAGGTATCAGACTTTAGTTTCAAAACAGGAATATTCTAATCACAGAACACACCTATTAGTGTAAACCTCTTGTCCTTTTCATAAAGTTGTGAGCAGATAAGTAGCTCTGCAACCCAGCTGGAAATTTGCCAACAGTCTCATTGACCTTCATGTATAAAACAATGGCCCCAACGCACGACTTCAACTTCAACAACCTATCTAACTTAGTGACCATTGCAGTGATTGAATAAATCAAGCCTTAGGGGGCGTTCACACTGCGGAGCGTTTGCGCGCGGAAAGTCATTATTCCCTATGGGAGGACGCGGAATGAGCGCTCATAGACCGTTGCGACGCGGCTCGCTCATTTTTCCGCTAGCGTATTTCCGCGAAAGGTTGAAAATAGTTCAACTTTTGCGGATCGGCTCCGCGCATCAACTGTCACTTCACGCCAGGTGACCAATCAAAACGAAGTGGGGTTGTTGATGCGTCCATGACAGCGGAAATGGATGGCGCTAGCAAGTTTTGCTCCAAAATCTAATTATTATGGAAAACGGGGCGGGGGAATTTTTGCTAGCTTACTAGCTAGCTATATTATCCACACATTCTTCAATAAACTGAACGTTATACCACTGATCATAATAAGGTTAACGTTATGGCTATCCATAAAATGTAATATTATTAATGAATGGATTGTTAACGTTATGGGCATAACGCTATTTATTCATCCATCCAGTGAATTGTAAGGTAAGGTAGCTAGCTAAAGGAAAACATAATCCATATTTTTGCTAAATGTGTTGTAGTACTTGTAACATATTTTTTATGGATAAAGGCGTGAAGTTCGCTTGCTAGCTAGCTTTGCGAAATGTCAACAACACAACAGCCACGATTCGAATTTGTCTGATTTTGGTCACCCGTGGCAACTAAAAACGAGCACCGCCCCTCTGCGCCTCCGCGAGTCCCAGCTCTGCGCTCACAAAATATCCAAAGCGGAGCGCATCGCCGATTTCAGGCAGAATACGCTCCGCAGTGTGAACGCACCCTTACAGTCAATTATATGTAATAATAGCCATATTTGTGTCTTAGCGAACTAGCGTTAGGTTTCTAGGAACAGAGCTTTGTCGTGGACTGATGGGTGTTGAAAGAATTGCAAACACATCTATAGCCAATAGTTAGCGAAGAACTTGCTTGGCGTCTAACTGGTAAATTGGCATCAGAGAGGTTAAACTAGTCACTACAGTCACATTTCATAAAGTCAATGACACTGAAATTAGTAAATTAATCTGCCAAGGCAGAAAAGTTTACACGATACAGTAAACGATCTAACGTCACGTTAGCTAGCGCAACCCACAAAATATTCGGACCCAATTTTATTAGCTAGCAAGCTAAAACGTCACACACCTGCACTTGCTTTTTAGTAACCGGCTCACCACATTTAGCACGTATTAATACTAAAATTTTACCTACCTACCCTAGCGACTACAAAGCTTTAAAAATATGCTGCATTAAACAAAAAATGCACAAATACGCCAATCAATTATATTAAGTAATATAAATAACTTTGTCGCAAGGCATAAGCCACTCACTTGCGTGAGAAGGATGCGGCACCGCTTCTACCATGTAGCTAGGCCCCAAGCCTCACTCACAACTGGGTCATCACAAGGACATTATCCGAAATCATGTGGCTAACGTTAGCAGGTGAGGGACGCTAGCTAGCTGGCTACCGTACAGAAAATAGCTAATAAACTTTCCGCCTCAGAACACAGCCGGTCACATGTAAAAACCCAACAGTTAACGTTAGTTCTGTTACCGATTTACAAAACGCACATGAACACATACATCGATACAGCTATTCATACTTAAAGGGCTAGCGAGCTACACATCACTGTTGGTGAATACCAAGATAAGAACCGTTAACATTGCCGCAAGTCTCCGTTTCGTTTGGGTCATATCTAGCTACTTAGCCACATAGCTAAAACCGAAAAAGAAACTTAAAATACATGTTTTAGTTCGCGGTGAGTTTTATGTCATTCACAGGCTAGTAGCTAGCTACAAGCAAGGTTTCTGACTAGCTATATTCTGCGATAACCAACTGATAGTGGGCCAACTACTGCTGGCTACTCTGAAGTGATTAGGGTTGTTTGTGGTTAGCGAGCTACGTTAGCTAACTTAGCTTACGTGTGATTTAGCGCTGCTAGTTAGCGAACGTTAGATGTAACGTTATGGGTTCATTTCAATATTTTTTTTAATGGAGGGCTGTAAGATTAATTAACCAGAGCTAGTGCGGCTTTAAACAGTCAAAGAGCGTACAGTACCGATGTTTAGCCATGTCCCTGCAAGGTAACTATCCAGTCATACAATTATTTCCATCCCGTTCCAAAACCTAATTTGACCCCAACTCAATGCTCTTGCTAGTAACCCGGAACACTGCTAGCTAACGAGAGCTAGCTACCTAACGGGCCAGAAAGCTATTGGCATGAGCTTCAGTGGTCAGTAGGAAAACATGCGCGTATTTTTCTATTTTGGCGTCAAATTTACCAGTGTATGCGGGCCTCGATCGTGCCAAGGTCCGGACCCCGGAGACTGAAAGTCGCACAACTGCTCTGAACATGTTTGCCACGGCGACTCCGGAAAAAAGACTAGCCAGCTAAGTGTGATCTGTAAGGGCATCGGAACTTTACTACGACTGCATCTGCGCATTGTAAGAATGTGTGACGCAATCGCCGGTGGCGGGGAGTGGAAATCGCAAACCATTATTTATTTATTTTACCTGGCATGGCGAAATAGGTCCGCATGGTATTTAATATAATATAATATATGCTATTTAGCAGACGCTTTTCTCCAAAGCGACTTACAGTAGTGAATGCATATATGTTTCAGTATATGTGGCCCCAATGGGAATTGAGCCCACAACCCAAGCGTTGTCAGCGCCATGTTCTACCTACTGAGCCGCACAGAACCACTTATCAAATAATGAAAGAGTAGCTTGGTGAAATATGCGGCTTGTGATTTGTGATATTGCAGATATTTCAAAGACGATTGCAGATATGTCAAAATAGAATATGGACTGTGTCATTTAGCCATTTAAAGAAATACAGATTAAAAGAGTTAATACTTTTTCTTCCCTCAATCCTATTTTCAATGCGCACGCAGTCAGTATTTGTCTAGTTCTCAATCAGTTTCAGTGTTCTACCACCAGTACAATTTTCAAACAGTGAAACATTCTACATGTGCTGTGCTGAGGTAGAAAAAGAGCGCCACATTTGATTTCATGCTCACTTTAATTACTTTATCAATTAAAAGTTATTCTCTTCAGTCTTCATGCCTTTTATCTTTATGGAAGTTGTCTGAAATAATTGATCTCCCACATTTACTTCTCTCCATCCAAATAGTTCACACTTCTCACCCTGTCCTCCAGATGGCAGGATTGGCTAGAGTTGACATTTCAATGGTGACATTTCATGCTGAATTAGTTTTGCTCGAGCTTGATCAATGATGCAATTTTGAGTCTGTTTTATTATTATTATTTGTTTAAAAAGCTTACAAAACATAGTGAAGATCTTGAATGGGAAATTGTAACTTCCCTTTCGTTTTGGTACCTCCTATTCCAGTGGTGGGCCGTGCATTTCACACCTAGGCCTTCAGTAGTGCTCCGTCTGAATCAATCCACTCTCAATAACTATTTTATGGCTATAAAAGCCATCTTATTGTTATGTTTTGAGTGTCTGTTCGGTTTGTTTTTGCACTTTGTTTATTTATCTTTCTTCAGTCATGTTTCATTCTCGTTCTGTCATGCACTTCGGGAAATTCTATGTTTCGGTTTTTCCGTCTTCGTTTCTAATCTCGTTTTACTTCCTTCTTACTTTCTAATTACACTTTGTATATATTAGTTAGATGTATATAGTACTAACCAACTAATCTACTAACATGAGGGATTTAGATTAAGTTACTAACACTACTAATCACTAATTATCTCACGCTTCTAACTATCGCTGTCATTCTCTCTCGTCCTATCTCTGTACGCTTCTCACGTTCCGCTTTATTCGCACGCAGATTTCTTTATGTGTTCCTCCTCCTCCCTAAAAAAACGAAACATAGAATTTCCCGAAGTGCATGACAAGACAAGGAGAGGAACTCGAACAGGAACAACGACAGACGTGGAACAGAACGAGAATGAAACATCTCATCTCATCTCATTGTCTAAGCCGCTTATTCCTGGTCAGGGTCGCGGGGGGGCTGGAGCCTATCCCAGCATGCATAGGGGCGAGAGGCAGGAATAAACCCTGGACAGGTCGCCAATCCATCGCAGGGCACACACACCATTCACTCACACACTCATACCTACGGGCAATTTAGACTCTCCAATTAGGCTAACGTGCATGTCTTTGGACTGTGGGAGGAAACCGGAGTACCCGGAGGAAACCCACGCGGACACGGGGAGAACATGCAAACTCCACACAGAAAGGCCCCCGGCCTGGATTCGAACCCAAGACCTTCTTCCTGTGAGGCGACAGTGCTATCCACTGCACCACCGTGCCGCCCAGAATGAAACATGACTGAAGAAAGATAAATAAACAAAGTGCAAAAACAAACCGAACAGACACCCGTTGCCGTTGCATCGAAGATAGATAACTCGTGTATCCAAAATAAATGCCTTTACTGAAGAAACAAACCCGGGGTGCTACAGCTGCGACACACATAAAAATCATCAATAATAACCTCATAAAATTGCAATATTATTTAGGAAAATAGCAACATTTTCCTCACCAAAAATCCTTATTATTTGTACACAAAATCCATCCCCCTTTCTTTCCTCAAAAAGAGTTCAATTACTCTGTCGTACAGATTATCCGTGTGTTTCAGTTCCATCAAGAAGTCCTTTTCTATCGCCATCGAAGCTAATGCTGAAAGTCGAGCCTGCCCTGTCGTATTTCTGGCATAAGTTTTAATTCGCTTTAGGGCTGAAAATGTCCGCTCAAATGTCTGAATCACAGACTGATGTTAATTATATTTTGTCCATGAATACTTATTAAATAATTCCAAATGGTCTGTCCGCTTCCTTTCATAGCTTTTCCCCTGGTTGCGCTGCTTCCAGACGTGTATTTTCATATTAAAGCATTTAACCAATCACATTACATCATAGTCAGACACTCTCTGACTATCCAATCAAAGGGTGTGAATACGCTGACGTTACCTAGGCCTTCTAGAAGGCCTTCGTGTCCCCAACTCAAAATCTGATTGGTTGAAGCAACAGTTTGATCAACACTTATTTTATGCTACAGGGCCTGCAGAACTGATTGTGAAGGCCTCCAGGCAGATTTATTTGACCCTGGCAACAAATGATGGCTGAAATGTGATTGGTTAAATGCTTTAATATGAAAATACACGTCTGGAAGCAGCGCAACCAGAAAAGCTATGAAAGGAAGCGGACAGACCATTTGGAATTATTTAATAAGTATTCATGGAAAAATATAATTAACATCAGTCTGTGATTCAGATATTTTTTATGCCAGCAGAGAAGGCCTTGCAGGCCCTGGCGGCCCACCACTGTCCTAGTCTAGCCACCTGTAATTTGTCATTGTAACGCTTCTGTGAGTCTGGTATGTTTAAAAGGTAGGCTATGTTTCATAATGAATGGGGTATTTATGCTGATGCAATAATCAATTGAATAAACATGAACATTGTGCCTATAAATCTTATGCCAGAATCTGAGAAACAGAATTTAAGTTTACGTAGCTGTAAGTTTGCTCTGCACAAAAGCAGTCTAAAGTGTGAATCGCTAGTGCTATTATCTACAACTGCTATTACGGATTTAAAAATTGCAACTATTGCAACAAAAGTAGCACATATTACATACCATCTTATTTCAGCAAATTCCAAATTCATTTTTGTCCCTTATACCTCAAACTGCTCATTCAATCCTTAAAAATAAAAAAATCTCATTCACATGCAACCATTATTCATTCTCTCTGCGTTAATTAGAGATTATTAGAATAATTTCAGACCATTCAGAAATTCTGAAAGGTCCAGAATCTGGTTAATCCCCCCACCCCCGATACAAGAACAATGAGCAATATCTTATGTCCTTTTACAAAAATTACCAATGCTGAGCGTTCCTCTTGGCTGGCCATTCATTAGTTCACCTTCACAGTGTGCCCAACTTAATGTCCTTTTCTTCCAAGGCAATCACAGCATCAATCACTGTCTCGTTCACTCGGAAACATGACTGACTGTACATGAGCAGGCTGGAAAAAGCTTTTTGTTCCGACTTAGAAGAATAGGCAGCGAGAAGAACCGTTGCCTCATCCGGGGAACAGAGGCACAAAACATTGTTGGAATAAATATTCAATTTAAAGGATTTCCAGATAAGGCCAGTTGAAAAATGGAGGCAGTGCCCATTCTTTTAGATAAGAAAAGAGGAAGCCATCTGGCGGGAGGGAGATAGCGAACTCCCGAACCATCGGAGAGGCCCGGCTTTCATCTACTCCCGGGGAAGGAGAAGGGAGGAAAAAAATAGTGCTCTCACTTTTATGATAAATTCGAAATGAATTTACTTTCACTCCATGTATGCAGTCTCTGTGGCCATGGCGGATATTAAAAAGGAAGAGGAAAACTAGGAGAAGAAAAAAAATGTAATCTGAAAAATAATTCTAAAGGGTCTCCTTTTGAGATTCACACCTATTTTCCTCACATGGGAAAATGAGGGCAATGAACCATGAAATGAGAATTAAAATACACACGGTACTAAGAACTAATAGTAATGATGATAATGATGATAATCAGAGAATGCCTCAAACCATTGTATGCGCCTTCTTCAGCCAACTAAAATGCATTAAGCAATACTATGACGAAATCCCATTAAAAAATGCTTCCTGCACTGTTGCTGAAGGCTGCTTAGTCGTGACCCTGGCCCGGAACTCCATCTCAGTTCTGCAGTTGTAGCCTACCTCTCCCTAAATGAGCCACGGCACATTTAGATTTAGTTGAATTAGTCATTATTATTACAATGTACTGAATAATAATTGAAATCGTATTAGTCAAATGTATACCATGATCTCATTTTCATAATGATCAATATGATGAGGATGATGATGAGAGTAAATGAAGATGCTAGTGATGATTATTATTATTATTTCATTTAGAGGACACGTTTATCAATGTTGTCAGCTCTTCAAACGACCATTACTGCTAAAGATACATGTTCCGAGTCATTATCATCAGGCGCGTGACTAGACATGGCAAACAATCGGGGCTGAGCCCACGACCCAGTCTAGATGATAATTGTAGGCTACTTACTGTGTAGTAAACGTACGTTGAATGTAAACAATGCAACTAACGTATATAGTAGCTATATTATCGTTCTTATACTTATAATGACATTAAGCACTAGAAACAAAGTTGAAATAAAGCGAAAAGTAACACCCAAGCCAGTTTAAAAGTAAAGGCTATCCTGCTCATTTTCAATCGCGCAGCGAGTTATCGTCATCCCGTTTTCTAGTCCCATTGATTGCTACAAGCCTACACTGCCATTGTGGATGGTTTCACATAGGGGAGACCGGGGTTGGTTGGCTCAGGGGTTGGTTGGCACACAGGTCATCACCAGCCCCCCAGGGGGCAATGTCACAAACATTTAACATTAAAATGTTTGCTCTCTTTACCTGCACTCATTAATTCTGTCAAAAACATTTGAAGGTCACTAAGTGTTGAGGTGAGCACAACTTTGACATTTTGTATGGTCAAAATTAAAAAATGGTCCCCCCACTAAATATATTATAAAACTGTGTTAGATAGAGATATTGACATTATATTATTTTTAGTTAATAGAGAGAGGAATCAGCTACATTTTGATAGAAGATTTGAAAGGTTGTGATGAGTCATGCTAGCTAGCTGACATCATATTAGCACAGAGATGTGTCCTAATGAGAGTGGGGTTGGTTGGCACACTGACTTTGGGGTTGGTTGGCACATGTGTCAATGGTGTGCCTGGACCAAGTGGTCTCTGCTGGCACTGGGAGAGGTCTCCCCACCCCACAGGAGCTGCGGCCTTTCCTAAGGCAGGGAATAGGAAGGTTGGTGGTGCTGTCAGGAGGAAAACCGCCATCTGACAGACAAACCAGTCAAAAAAGAGATCTAGAGGAGCAAAGGCTAACACTAAAAAAAGGCTCTTTGTAGAATTTGTTCTGAATTGAGTAGTTTGTGGTTATAGTTGTGCTGCTGTGCTAATGTTACATGGTGCACCTTTTAAATTATTAAGTTTATAATTGTTACAAAATTATTCAGTGTTTTATTTGTTGTTCTTATAAAGTCCATCCATCCATCCATCCATTATCTAAGCCGCTTATTCCTGGTCAGGGTCGCGGGGGCTGGAGCCTATCCCAGCATGCGTTCCGGGCGAGAGGCAGGAATACACCCTGGACAGGTGCCAATCCATCGCAGCTTATAAAGTCCAAAGACATAATTAATGAAACATTATTAGTGAACTGATAAAAAAATATTATTTGGTTAAAAAATGGGCAGATATTATATTGAATGTTTACATTTCCTGGTTCTGGTTCAAATTGTTTCTATTTGTTGCTTCATTCTTTGTACTGATAGCATTTTAACATTGTGCCAACCAACCCCAAAGCGTGTGCCAACCAACCCCGTGTTGGGGCTGGTTGGCACAAGTGCACAACATGACTTTAATCACGAATCACGTAATTGAAGAAAATATTTGTTGACATTGAAATATATGTATTTATAGCTGAGACCTTAACCTTTCATTTGCTACTAGTTAGAATATCCTCACATAAAATATGCCAGAGAAATACGGCAGAGTGTGAAAAGTGTGCCAACCAACCCCGGTCTCCCCTACTTCCAGTAATGAACACTCACTCTCTCACTAATTTCCCTCCTCTCTATTATCGCTTGTCATCCATTTAATTTCCCTCAAATCTACCGGCGGTTTCACTTTCACGTGTTATAAAGAGACACCTTTGCAGTGCTCATGGTTGTATCAGTAATGCTCAACGTCATACATGGTCAATATTAAACAAAACAAAACAAAACAAAACAATTTTGAATTTGCCAAAAATGGTCCGGGTCTAATGAAAAAAGGTCCGTGGCTATTGCCCAATAGCCAGGGCATAGCCCTGATTATCATATGCTATTAGCGGTCGTCGCAGCAACACATGGCTGCTGTTTCATATAGGCTACTGTACATTTCACCCGATTTGACCACAATCACTCCACTTTGTTGTGTTAATCGCCCCCATATCTATGGTCCTATGCGCCACACAACACAGCACACAGAGGCTTATGGGGCCTTTCAATGGAAATTCAGACCCATTCGTCAAGGAGTCGCTGCGGGAGTTCGTGTCAAAATTGCGCTTGAAATAGGCGAGTGCGCTATTTTTTGGAGTGATTGTCGTCATATCGGGTGACATTTTTACAATGATGTACACACACACACACACACACACACACACACACACACACACACACACACACACACACACACTCTCTCTCTCTCACACACACACACACACACACACACACACTCTCTCTCTCTCTCTCTCTCTCTCTCTCTCTCTCTCTCTCTCTCTCTCTCTCTCTCTCTCACACACACACACACACACACCAAGGGGGTGACCTAACCGTTTATGCAGGATAAACTGTGTTATTGCGGTTTCTCTTTAACGTCTTCAGTCCCGCATTTCTTTCAGCATGATGCATTATAATTGAAGAAAAAATGTGCTGATAAGAAACTCTTCCGTATCGCGCAAATAAAACCTCAAATTCTGCTGCGACTGCATTTTCTTTCCAATCAAATAAGATTTGGCCTTGGTCACTTAATTTTATCTGTCCTTTCTCTCAGACAGGCTATTGAGTAATCTTTAATTATTCGCCATGCATTTTGCTTTTGGCCCAGGACGTCTGATAAAAGATGCAGGTCGATATTACTTTTAGCCAGAAATATCTTTGTGACCTGTGCGCATTGATGATTAACACGCAGTCTGTACACAGAAAGCTGCTGCTAAGTGATAACTCGAATGGCCCTTTCCAAAACACCTAAGGCAAGCGAGGCTCGTCGCAGCTGCAGCGTTCCAGAACGTGTCTTTCTCTTTGTTCTGCTCCGATTCCTGCGATATGGTTGAAACCTTCGACTAGACAGTTAATTACGGGCTCTGCAGTGGACTAAACAAGTTTGACTCCTCCAACACATTTTAAAGATGACAGGCAAAATGCAAGATGAACGAAAATGATAACTTCATTATTCAGGAAGCTTGCTTAAATATTGTAGCCTAACTGGGTTCTCAGATCCAGAGAGCCAGGAACATTCCTCGTACTGTCAACCACACAAATGTCTCAACGAAACACTGGAGGCTTGTTGAGATATGATATATTGTAGGTAATATAATATAGTGCCCCGGAAAGCTCTTCATTAAGATTATGTAAATTAGCCTATACATGCAGATTTTACTCATAGGAAATAAAACACGGATAAACTGTGTTATTGCGGTTTCTCTTTAACGTCTTCAGTCCCGCATTTCTTTCAGCATGATGCATTATAATTGAAGAAAAAATGTGCTGATAAGAAACTCTTCCGTATCGCGCAAATAAAACCTCAAATTCTGCTGCGACTGCATTTTCTTTCCAATCAAATAAGATTTGGCCTTGGTCACTTAATTTTATCTGTCCTTTCTCTCAGACAGGCTATTGAGTAATCTTTAATTATTCGCCATGCATTTTGCTTTTGGCCCAGGACGCCTGATAAAAGATGCAGGTCGATATTACTTTTAGCCAGAAATATCTTTGTGACCTGTGCGCATTGATGATTAACACGCAGTCCGTACACAGAAAGCTGCTGCTAAGTGATAACTCGAATGGCCCTTTCCAAAACACCTAAGGCAAGCGAGGCTCGTCGCAGCTGCAGCGTTCCAGAACGTGTCTTTCTCTTTGTTCTGCTCCGATTCCTGCGATATGGTTGAAACCTTCGACTAGACAGTTAATTACGGGCTCTGCAGTGGACTAAACAAGTTTGACTCCTCAAACACATTTTAAAGATGACAGGCAAAATGCAAGATGAACGAAAATGATAACTTCATTATTCAGGGAAGCTTGCTTAAATCTTGTAGCCTAACTGGGTTCTCAGATCCAGAGAGCCAGGAACATTCCTCGTACTGTCAACCACACAAATGTCTCAACGAAACACTGGAGGCTTGTTGAGATATGATATATTGTAGGTAATATAATATAGTGCCCCGGAAAGCTCTTCATTAAGATTATGTAAATTAGCCTATACATGCAGATTTTACTCATAGGAAATAAAACACGAGAGAGATGATTGAGTTTGGATGCTCAAAAAAACCTCAAACGCAAACTTTGTTAAAAGGAGGGTTGATTAACACATATCCCTTGTAGTTAATCGGCACATTTATTTAATGGATGCGTTCAACAAGTAATTTATGAATTTATGCTTTTAATATAAAGCTTGCCCCACAACAAAGCTCTTCTTGATGGAAGGAATAACAGATATGCAATGAATAAGATAAACTGTGTTGTTGCCACGCGGCCTCTGTTTGGGGTTGCCAGGCCATCAGGTTCTTCTCACCTAAATATTGCGTGTAGACATTATAATATAATATAAGAATATACATGCCATTTAGCAGACACTTTTATCTAGAGCGAATTACAGTAGTGAATGCATACATTTGTCAGTATATGTGGCCCCAATGGGAATCAAACCCACAACCTAAGCGCTGCCAGTGCCAGGCTCTACCTATTGAGTCACACAGAACCACATGACCATGTAGGCCTACTTAATGAGTAAATATGTTATTGAACAATATTATATTGAATAATAAGAGGAGCCTCCTTTGTCTGATCACCCTCGACACTTTTCTCAGGATGGCAAACAGCTACATACAAAATAGCTGTCTTCATTTAAGTTAAGCTGATGCAAATATATATAAATCATGTTATAAAAACAAAAAAACATTGGCATGGATCTTTCAGCAAATATAACATTTATTTAACTCAACGGAGAACTCTAAGCCTGGAACACCGATAGACCTATGCATTTCTCATGCCACGAAGCCAGAAATGTCAGATCACAAGACTGCGCGGGTCATTAAAAGAAGGAGCCGCACATTAACCGATCACCGATATCAACGGGAACGCTCCCCTTGATCAATAGTGCATTGCAGTGTTGCCCTCGCTGTCTCTTCAACTGTGCGGGAAAAAGTCTTGCGGCAGACTGCGATGCTTTGCGCAGACTTGCCTGTGCCACAGCACAGTTGCGCGGTTTCCGAGCCCCAACAGCAGCCGGAAGCAGGCGCACGCACGAGGTAGTAGAGAGTTCGCTGCCGGACACGACACGCGCCTGTCACCGGTGCCCACCGGCGCTGTCAGCTGGCCGCTGAATTGTGGGCGATTTATTCCGCGGCTCAACGCCACCGGGCACTTTCCAGTGATTCAGGGTCAGCCGAGTCTGCGGTGCTCAGTCCGGGGGACGGGAAATCGTGCCCGGCCTCCTTTGTATTCTGAGAGCGTCTTACATCCACTACAATCTTAATGATAATCTATGTTTATACCCAGCTGCTGGCACTCCTGCGAGTCAGTTCTGGATGCGCCGGCTTATCGGAGCGGACGCTGTCAGATCAGTCTTTCTCTTCACATTTACATGGCAAGACCTGGGAGAAGGATCTTTTCTTATTTCAGTATTTTGTACAGTGAACCTGTCTGTATAAAGCCAATGGCATTAGAGGATGAGGGCAAAATGTTCATGCATTCAGAGACTCCGGTGAATAATTCCTGTAGCAGAATAATATAATATACGCCATTTAGCAGACGCTTTTATCCAAAGCAACTTACAGTAGTGAATGCATACATTTTCAGTATATGTGGCCCCAGTGGGGAAAATAATGTATCTGCACTCCCCAGAAATTATGTTATTTGTATGTATGGATAGCAGGTGGATATTAAAACAAACGACAACAAAAAAAACATTATTGATCATATCGGTCATATTATACAGATTTATAGACATACAGTTTAATTTAATTAAGTTACTGAAGCTACTCAGAACCTACCTTGTGCATTTGTAGAGTGCGCTAATATCACACAACTCAATATAGTCTTAAAACAGGAACAGACCATGAAAGAAGCTGAATGCTGTCATGCCACTACAGGGTAAACCCTATACTTCTGTAACTCGATAAACCTGACGAATCAGAGCAGTTTCAGGTCTTGTGCCTGGAAACACAGTGACACATGTAGCTGTCCAACAGGAGCCCCTGAATGAACAAGTGTGATCCTAAAAAGCTGGCTGAAAGTGTCACTGTCTTTGCTTGAGTTGAGAAATCGGTCAAAAGAATATATATACACAGACAAACATTAATGTCTCATTCAAGTGGACGTGTGCAGGACATCTCTTGGTTACTCAGTTATTATCAGAATGCACAGAAGCTCAGTTCGTCCCTCCCATTTTCTCGGTTTGCCTCATTTTGGCACCCCCAAAAAGTAGTTCAGTCAGTTTAGGAGGGGTGCGGAGAAACCCCCCCCCTCTAGACAGGGTCTCTTAAGGTCTGGCAGGCTGAGGGAGGGAGGGGGGCTGGGGGGTCTCTTGCCGATGGCCTGAGCGAGGGCCGCCCCGCCCTCTCTGTCCTCCTGGGCCAGGGGCCCCCACAGAACGCTGAGGGCCTCGGGGGGCTGGTAGCCAGGCTCGCGGGGGTCCAGCGGGTCCTTGGAGAGCAGGATGCTGATGGAGGGGACTGTCCTGTGCACGGTGGTCTCGGCGCCCGCGCCGCCGTCCCACACCTCACGCACGCGGCCGTACCGCAGCTTGGTCAGCTGGTGCAGGCCGCCCACCTTGCGCTTCATGATCTCCGCGCAGGTGATGGTCTTGGTGACGGCGCGGCCCGACCCGGCAAACACCACCTGTCTGAGCCCACCGCCACCCCCGGCCCCGGCCCCGCCCCCGCCCTGCATGCGGGCCAGGGCGAAGCCCATCAGGTTGCGGATCTTGCTGCCCTCCTTCACCCGCATCTCCAGAACCCCGGCTGGCAGCCCCGGGAACGGGCTGGGCCCGGCCTCCTCAGTGCGGCAGACCTTCCGGAACCCGCCCTGTCCAGGTTTCAGCGGGGCGGGGCCGGGGGCGGGGCCGGGGGCGGGGGCCTGGGCGGACAGGAGCGGCGGTGGGGGTGCTTGCGTGCGGGCGACACTGCACGCGGCCGAGGTCTGGCCGTAGTAAGGCTGCCCCTGGAAGGCCAGGAACATATCGGGGGTCACGCCGAAGCTCCATCGGGGGCACCCCAAATTCAGCAAATCCAGAGCAGTTATCTAAAATAGCGCCTGACCTGCTCCACCGCTCCCTCGTTTCCAGCGGCTCACCTCTTGTGAACGGATCAGACGAAAGACCAGCTGTAAGTACAGGACTCCTGCAGTCTCCCGCCACCCTGCCCTTTCCGGCGGCTGCTGACTGGCAAGATGCTCAGAATTGATTAAAGTCCTTCCACAGCCCTGATTAGCCCTCGCTTGTCTAAACCTTTCAAACAGCTTGAAAGATCTCTCAAGACGAAATCTCTCGGCCCAGGAAACGTTGCCCAGCCACAGAAAGGGAAAACTCTTCAATGAGAACCCGCAGCTGATTCAGAGAGACGCAAATGAGAAAAAAGATCAGATGAAATGAATCGGAGCTTTGAATGAGTGATACTCAACCCACCTGAAACTTGCAGGCAGTCGGCACTTTTTCTCCCACAGAGGAGAGCACATGAGAATGTAGAAGTAGAAGAAATCTCTTCTCTTTTGCCTTCATCAAGCCTTCGCGAGTCTATGCGATTGCAGCGATGGACTATCTGGCAGCTCCAAACTTTGAACCTCCCTTTCAGAATGGCACGGTGCCTCCCGTTACTGTTCCGCAGTCTGGCTCTGTGACTCGCTCACGGCCTGCCTCCCGATGGCGTGTCAACGGCCACGCTATCCTCATCTCTGACCGCGCCAGACCCTTTGGGACGGCCCCGTTGCCCCAGGCCACAGTCCCCTGTCTCTTCTGGGAGCTCGTGAGCAGGGTTGAGGGTGGAGGCGGCGGGGGGTTGCTCCGTCGTCCTCCCACGGGGCGAGCGGGGGGATGCACTCGGCCCCGTCCGTTCCGTCTCCAGCGAGGCTCGGGAGCGCCGCTGTGTTTCTCCATAAAGCAGGAGGGCCAGCGCGCTGAAGCCCCACTAACGCTCGTAAGAGAGGAGTGCGTGTGCGCTGGAGGGAGAGAGCGAGGCTGGGTAGGGGAAGGGAGGGTGTGTGTGTGTGTGTGTGTGTGTGAGGCGGGGGGGTCCCTCTTAAAGGCACAGGCCTCCCATCGCTGCGGCGAATGGCAGCACGGGGCGGGCGCGGGCGGATGCCGGGGGCCGCGTCACTTTAAGAGCGGGCGCGCAAGTCACAGGCAACTTTGTCAATCGCTTGCAGAGGACATTTCAGCGTGTGTGCTCAAAGAACATGACTGATTAAAGCCAGAGTCCTCAAACAGCGAGGCAGCCAGGCTTACCAAAACGCACTTTCAGCGCGCGAAACAATGAATTAAATTAGCGCCGTCGTAATTGGAAACATCCTTCAGAGAACTGCTCAAAGTCAGGGGGCATTAAATTGCGCTGTACTTAGCCGCTAACCTTTCGGATGCTTTGACCATGGTAATTTACATATTAAATTTCCATTAAATTCCCTTATCGCGAGAGACATTACGCGGCCCAATGAAAAGGCCCGTTTCGCCTGGCCGCCCCACCCCCGCCCCTCTGAACCTCCTTGGCCAGGGCGCAGTGAAAAGTGATCCCAGCTGTGAGTGGGCAGCACTTGAAGGTTAATGACCTCTCCTCGGCCAGGCGGGGGCGCTTTCTCACCCACACCCCCGGCCCCACACACCCCCCCGAGCCCTCACAGCTGCCTGTTCCCAGGCCCAGCCCCCGGACGACAGGTGAATTAGTTTTGGCCGGTGACTGACGGCTGGGAGAATTGGTGAGGACAGCCCTCTGATCCCAAAACACAGGGCTGAGGAGGAGGAGGAGTGTGGGGGTAATGTCCCATTCTGGTGAACTCACTCGGCGGGTGGAGACAACGGCTTAGTACCAGCCCTGCGCATCTTCTACTCAACTTCACACCGCAGGTGTTTCACACCACCGAAGCCCTTAAAGAACACGAGTGTGGGTATTACTATAACGTTATATATAAAGAAAGAAACCCATATCATTATAAAGGTATTTATTTTTTTATTTTGCTCCAGAGGAAAATGTTAACTCACACAGGGGGTCATTCCATGATAAACCACCCTAACAATCACCCAGAAATCTTTTTGTCTTTTTGTTTTTAATTCATAGACATAGACTAAGACTCAGATTGAGCGGGGCCACGGGAAGGCTGTAGTGCGGAGGATGTGAGGGTGTAGGTGGAGCAGAAGGGTGGAGAGTCTGGCGGTTTGGGGGGAGGCTGGATGGATGTGGGAGGGGGTAGGAGATGCAGCAGAGCAGCCGTATTGGACTCTGCGGTTGGCGAGGGTGAGGCGGAGGGCAAGGCTGGATGGATGTGCGGGTGAGGAGGCAGAGCCAGATGGGTTGATAAACACTGTGGAAGACAAACGGTCTCTCTGTATGCGTGTCTCTCTCTCTCTTCCTCCTCTGTGTGTCTCCAAAAACTCCCCGTCTCGCTTTCCTGCCCTCTCTCTGTCACTGCTCTGTTTATTGCTTTTTGTAACTGGGAGGGATCGGAAAGCAACTCTCCCTCTCTCTCTCTCTCTCACACTCTCTCTCTTTCCCCGTCTGCCAGAGCCATTTCTGCTCTCCGCAGGAGACATGGCAACAAATGTCTGTAATTTCTCCCCGTGTGGAGAAAAAAAGGGGGTGGGGGGGATGAGAAACAAACCAAAGTGATCATTCTGCTATTTGGGAGAAATTACCCTCATCAGTCATAAGGAGAAGCACAGCTGCCTAAGGGGTGCTCTGGTGATGGTACGGCATGACAAAGTGAGAGAAAGAGAAGAGCGGGAGGGAAGGAAGGAGAGAGAAAGGAGAGAGAGAGGGAGGGAGGGAGAGGGGGAGAGAGAGAGAGGGAGGGAGGGAGAGAGGGAGAGAGAGAGAGAGAGAGAGAGGGAGGGAGGGAGAGGGGGAGAGGGGGGAGAGAGAGAGATAGAGGGAGGGAGGGAGAGAGAGAGAGAGAGAGAGAGAGAGGGAGAGGGAGGGGGGGGGGAGAGGGGGAGAGGGAGAGAGATATAGAGGGAGGGAGAGAGAGAAAGAGAGAGAGAGCAAGAGAGAGAGGGCAAGAGAGAGGGACGGAGGGTAAGAGAGAGAGAGGGAGAGAGAAACAGAGCATCAGGGAGAGAGAAATGGGCCAATACAAGGATGTAAAACAGTGATTAAATTGCAGCTATTTTCTCTGTCTTCATTTACAAAAGAGAATCCCTGGGATAATTACTTTGGCAAATCTGATTATTTAAAAATATAAATTAAAAAAATGGTAGCATGCCCCTTTTTCTCCCAACTTGGAATGCCCAATCGTTTCTTAAGCTGCACTCACTGCAACCTCTGCTGTCAATTCGGTAGAGTGTAGATAAGCATGGGTAAATCACACGATGTTAGCCTCCGCTTCCTCCAGCGCCACAGTCCACAAGTTAAGCTCGTCCAAGGAAGATACTTCATGTACAACTTTATACCAGCAGGCTGTGTGCACCCAATTGGGGTTGCTGGTCTGCGACGAGACTCGGACAACCTGGCCGATTGAATCCCTCCCTCCCTGGCTGACGTTACTGCCAATTACGTGTCACCCCGCAGGCAACATTAGGCGTTGACATGAGAGGCAAATTGTCCTTCTGTGCCTTGTCTTAGATCGTATCGCTAGGCCCAATATGTGGCGCTGCTGAAAGAAAAGAAACTGCTTGCCGAGTGATTAAAAAGAGGACGGAATTCTGGGTAATGCTGACAGAGGCCCACACAGCCCTGCTCCTCGCTTTGCTAGCCCGCCGCTAGCGCCACTTACACCGCGACTGATTCACGGTCATCAGCCCACACTGGTCTCTAGGCTTTCGTTCCGCTGCACGCGGAGTGGAGCGCTCCTGAGGCTCGGCTGTTCTGCTCTACAAAACCCTGCTTCTGTGGGAAACGCCATTTTGCCCAACGCCAACTCGTATGCATGCAGAGAGACGTGGAGAGCGAGAGACACAGAGAGAGCGTGAGCGCAAGAGACAGACAAACCCGGCAGGCGGGCAGACAGATGCCGAGAGAGGCAGAGAGAGTGTGAGCACAAGAGACAGACAAACTGGCAGGCGGACAGACAGGCGGCGAGAGAGGCAGAGAGAGCACGAGCGCAGAGAGTGCGAGAGACAGACAAACCAGCAGGCAGACAGACAGACAGAGAATGAGAGAAAAATGATAGAGAGGAGAGAGAAAGTCGACATAAGGCAAGCCACTTGGGCAATTATAGGAACATGACAGAACAGAATGCAAGAGAAAAGTCACCCTGTGGGCAAAGCGGGGGGGAGAGAAATGACATGAAAAATGAAAATAGTACAGAATGGCTGTGACCCTCTTAATTTCTGACAGCTCTTCACAGTGCTGTAGGTGGTTTGAGCAAGGCACGTAGCTCAAGAAATCTGTTGAGGATACAAATGGAGACCAATGTCAATATACACTTTTCCATTTGACGCTGTCACCTCCCGCTCCCGGTGGAGACGGAAAAGGCGCAGAGTGAAGGGGGCTGGCCCGGGGATGAAGGGGGGGCGTAATTAACACGCCATCACTGAATAGAATAACCCCCACACCTCCCCCAGCTGCCCTCCCTCCAACACTGCAATGCAGATGTGAGACACACAGGACTGCAGGAAACATTCATTTACAGAGAGAGAGAGAGAGACGACAGAGGGGGAGAGAGAGAGAGAGGTGGGAGAAAAAAGAGAGAGAGGGAGGGAGAAGGAGAAAGGTAGAGAAAGAGAGATGGAGAGAGGGAGAGAGAGCAAGAGGGTGAGAGCAAGAGGAAGAGAGGGAAGACAAAGAAGCAGGGAAAGGATGGATAATTGGAGGGAAAAAGAGGCAGAGGAAGAAAGGAGGGAAATAGTTAGAAAACCAGGGTAAACAGAGGAGAGAAAACATTTGTGGAATACAAAATAACGGGAAGGAAAAAGATTGAGAGAGGATGTCAAGGAGAGATGGAGGAGAGAGGGAGGGACTGAGAAAAAGAGATAAGACCCACAGAGTGCATTCACAACTACGTCTTACATACACAATTACCAAGAACGTTACACTTTGTGTTTGAACAGGTATATTATCCCAAAAGTTGGCGTCAAAAGTTCCTTGTGTCTGAACAGCTCTGTGGTGTAAACTAAGAGCATTTACACAACTAATTTCTAGAGATCAGAAGATTCGGGTCACAATAGGTCACCATCCAACCAAATCATCTTTACTGTTTTCATAAAAACTGTTTACATTACAACCTTGTCTGAAAACACTTTGATATTGCTTGTTTGCGTTTTAGTAAATGCAAACAAAAAGTTGTTCTTGTGGGATAATGGCTTAATGGCTCTTCCCAGTCAAAATTCTCCCTCTGAATTGAAACGGGAAAATGCCATTTTCCCAACCTGTAAAAGTATGAAGTAAACTCGTTACCACAGTCTTTGATTAAGTGTAATGAGCATTTTCACTCTAATTGGCCCAATAATGACAAACACGTCCCGCACATCTGCTCTCCCCAGCCAACAGAAGCCCTGGGCATGCTGTAATTGATTTCTCCCTCAAAACTTTCATTAATTAAATTAAACTTTTTTTTGTAAAACTGATTTACACAGCAAATAAGTGAATCCCCGAGAGTAATTAACTCAATAGTCAATGCATTAAAAAATGAACTCTAATTTCCTCCAGTGTAATAACTTTCAGCAGTGATCCAACAAACAAGACGAGAATGTCCATAAGATCACTGCAACCAAGCACGAGTGATAAACACAGTCACGGGCCTGTACTAGTCTAAAGGACCGATCAGGTACATGAACATCCTGAAGGTCATTTTTCTGAGGGCCCATTTTGAACATCTATCGGAATCTAGCGCTGAGGAGAAGGCAATAAGCTACTGTATTGGCCTCTTAGAAGCAGTGGCCAACTGGTAATTATTGAAAGTGGACTCAAGAGTGTGAGCTGCCTATCACGGTCGCGGTTCGAAACCTGACTGTACCAGACCAGCCCTGGGGGAGAGCTCCTCTGGGGGGTGAACCGAAAAAAAGAAAGTTCTAGAGTCAACAGTGATTTTCTTTGAGTGTGAATGTACAGCACAAGAGCTCAGAACGAAGACTGGAATCAGTGTGTCTGTGCCCCATGGTACGGCCCCGTTAAAGTGTGGGTTGTCGGTGTTCCTCCAGATGGCTGCTCTCCGGCTGGCCTGGAGTCCGGCTCTTTGAACCACCCGCTGTGCCCGCCCGTCCTGCGACACTGCTCCCGATGACAGGCTTTACGACGGAGCAGAGCCAATTAAACACTGCATCCTAAATTTCACATTTTCCCTGTGTGCGTGTGTGTGTGTGTGTGTATGTGTCCTTTTGTTTATGTGTATGTGTGTACATACAGTGAGCTCCATAATGCATTGGACAGTGGCACATTTTTTGTTATTTTGGTTCTGTACTCTAGCAATTTGAGTTTGAAAGGATACAATGTCAGATTTAATTTGAGGGTATTTTCATCCATATCAGATGAACTGTTTAGAAATGACAGCACCTTTTGTACATGGTCCCCCCATTTTAAGGTACTACAAGTATTTGTTGAATTGGTTTCACAGATGTGTTTCGTTAGGCAGGTGTATTCATTTGTGTCGTTAGTGAATGCAGAAGAGAGCTGTTGATGTCTAGTCTTGATTCTAGACTTTGCAATTGCCTTTGGAGATTGTTGTTGGGGTGTGACAACATGAGGAAGACAGCAGTGTTGATGCAAATTAAGCTGCCCGTCATAAGGCTCAGAAATGAAAATCAATCAATCAGGAACATTGCAAAAACCCTGGGCATGCCCAAGTCAACAGTTTGGTTCATCATTGACAGGAAAAAAACAACTGGTGAACTCAATTATGTCAAAAGACCTGGTAGACCGAGGAAGATCACTGTAGTGGATGACTGGAGAATATTCTCTATGGAGAAGAAAACAGATCAAAAACACTCTCCTGGATGCAGGTGTAGATGTGTCAAAGTCTACCATACGTAGAAGACTACACTAGCAGGACTACAGAGGGTACACTACAAGATGCAAACCACTGATAAGCCTGACAAACAGAAAGGCGAGATTACAGTTTGCTAAAAAGCACCTGAAAGAGCCCCAAGAGTTCTGGAACAAAGTCTTGTGGACAGATGAGACAAAGATTAACATCAGAGTACCAGAGTGATGGAAAGAGTAAAGTGTGGAGAAAAAAAGGAAATGCCCATGATCCAAAGCATACCACCTCATCCGTGAAACATGGTGGAGGGGATGTTATGGCTTGGGCCTGTATGGCTGCCAGTGGAACGGGCTCACTTGTCTTCATCGATGATGTGACTGCAGACAGAAGTAGAACAATGAATTCTGAAGTCTACAGAAATATTTTATCTGCTCAGATAAAACCAAATGCCTCCAAACTCATTGGAGGGACAAGACAATGATCTGAAACATACTGCTATGCATCCGATATGGATGAAAATACCCTCAAATTAAAGCTGACAGTCTGCACTTCAACCTCATTGTCATTGTATCAATCTCAAAGTGCTAGAGTACAGAACCAAAATAACAAAAAATGTGTCACTGTCCAATTAATTATGGTGCTCACTGTATATATGTGTGTGTGTGTGTGTGTATGTATCTATCATTTTATTTATGTGTATGTGTGTAAGTATCTGTGTGTGTGTGAGTAAGTGTATATATGTGTATTTGCGTGTTTGTGAAAGTGTGTGTGTGTATGCACGTGTGTGTTTGTGCATGTATAATTTTGTTTATGTGTATGTGTGTAAATATGTGTGTGTGTGTGAGTGTGTGTGTGTGTAAGTGTATGTATGTGTATATGTGTATTTGCATGTGTACGAGTGTGTGTGTCAGCTTTTGTTTATTTGTGTGCTTTTGTATGTGCGTGTTTATGCTGCTTTGTGTTTGCCATCGAGTGGAGCAGACCTCATCTACAACATAACTCAACACAGTATCATGGTGTGGTCTTTAAACCTGCGCACATTTCCAGAATATGTATATATATATATGTGTGTGTGTGTGTGTGTGTGTATATATATATAGTATGTTTGAAACTCTTCTAATTACATAGAAGAGCAATCATCTCGTATCCCCCCAAAAAACTTCTGCACAGCCGTGCTCCACAATAGACCTATAATTGCAAGAGTTTAATTGCCTGCAAATGCTGCTCTGCTCCCTGTTCCTGCCAGCAATGGAAACCTCAATAATTAGAACCAGGGAGAGGAAAAAAAGATAAAAAATTAGGAGGCAATTTTGTTGGAGGCGATTATCATAATGCAAAAGAAGTAGCATTAGCGCCGTAGCATCGCAGTGTGCAGTCCTGCGACACTTCTTGTCTTGGCTCCCTTCTCCGGCTGGCCCAGGGCTGAAATTTCCCAGCGTGCGTTACAACGCAGCCTGTTCCTGACAGTTACCGTTGTCACAATTATGCCTCTGATCTCCCGCAAGACTGTACCTCTGTGGGATTAGACCACTATAATTCATTGTAGTTCAGGTGAAGAGTCTCCACTTTAATGCATGATAAAACAAGGCTGACCAACACAGAAATAAATTGTTATAATAGATCCGTAATAGAGCTGTAATTAATCATTATTTAGATATGAATTGAGCACGCGTCACAGATAAGCATACGTTTAGCAATGTTAATAAACGGCGCAATGAATACGGCAGCTAACGAGCGGTACGGATAAAATAATGCCCTGCAACGCTCCATCAAATAAGGCCGAAGATCAGTTATAACACTAAATATGGAAATAAGCTCTCAAACATTAAATAAATAAATACTATTTATTATATTTATTAAGGCCAAGGATTCATCCACTGAATTCCATTAATTATACTTTCCTTGCCCCTGGGTAGCGCAACCGGTAAAGGCACTCGCCCGGAGTGCAGATTGCCCACTACGGATCGAACCGCGGCCACGCCAGTCCAGCTCGGGGGCGGTGATTGGCTGTCCGCCCCAGGAGAGGGCACGGCTCAAGCTTGCTGCATGCACAGAAAGCTTCCCTGTGGATGTGTATCACAGGTGACGGCTAGGCGCATTCCATCACTGCCGGTCCCAGGGTAGTGACTGGTCGTAGTTGTAGGCAGCGGGGGGAAATTAAATCAATAGAGGGTCAAATTGGCCACCAAATTGGGGGGAAGAAATTATACTTTCCTTAAAATGCATACTTTTCGTATCTGTCACATGGTGGGGGGCGTGTTGCCACTGTGCCAGGTGGTGAGTGGAAGGAGAAGTATTTCCCAAAGGATTTATATCCATGTTACCTCATTGAAAACAGGAAGCCACGAGAGGCCACAATACAGTAGCCTAAGATTGAGATGAACTAAAAAAAGCAGCAGCATGTTAATGCAGATTTATTTTCCTTGGAATTTATTTAAAATAATTATGAGAGGTGTGATTAATTGTGACACATATCTATTTGGGGAAAATTTGACAAAATTTTAGGCCTACCCTGAGCAATTGTATTAGTATAGATCATAACATTTTCCTATTTTTTTGAGCATATGATATAGCTCATTACCTGTATTGTTTATTTTATACAGCCTTCTTTGCTCATCTTCATCAAGGGTGTGAATAATGTTAGAGGCTACTGTATTAAGAATTGCACAATTAGAATTTGGATTGTCATCAATACAATGCATGTCATTTTTAATGAAGACCTATGCTTGCCACTTCATTGATCATTTTAATATATTTACATGCGTCATTCTGCTTGAAAGAAGCCACTTACACTCTTATTCCTCTTAATAGATGGCATCTGTCACAAGACAAGTGTCGCGCTTTCACTGGGAAAATTAAGCGTGTGATATTTTAAATCAAAAATCAAATGGCTTGCGTAGGACGCAGCAAAACCATATGCAATCGAGTCATCGAGCCGCATTAAACCGTTTTGCACATTTGTCAATGTATGAAACATGCTGATGTCATGTCTTGGTAGACTAATGACTAGCTCTGTTGATGACCTACAGACGGCCATTATTCTAAACTGAAGGGATGTGAAATCGGTTTCCATTCAACCCTCTGCAGGACCCCTGCCCAATCTCTCCCGTCTGTTTACACACCGGCTTGGGGTGTCCAAAGATTTTTTAAAAGAAGAAAATTTATTATAAAATAACTTTGGGAATGCAGCAGCCCTTTGCCATAAGGGTTTAACCAACTCTCACTGGCCCTCAAGCAATCAGGCACCTGGGTTTATGGGAGATTTTCATTAGGATGCATTATGCGGCCCCCTCTTGGATAGAAGGATGAGGGAGAAAAAACAGCAACCCCTTCAACAGAATACATTCAGACTGCAGATAAGAGTGAAGGTCAGAAAAGTGTGGCCTTGAAGATATTTCAGACGCTCTTTATTAGAGGGGATTATTTTACACGCCGGTGATAAATGTTTCATATTAAGAATTTCACTGTTAGAAAATCGGTGGTAAAGTCTGACTTGTGGAGTGGTTGGAAAACAGATTGTGTGTTTGGTCATGGTTTAATGAATGGTCAACAATATTAGGTCATTCATTTCCAATTTAAAATTCCCAAAAATGTTTTGAAACCATCATACTTCCACTTTCTTCATAGTCATCGTTCTGTATTAATGTCCATGTTTAAACATGCTTATTATTAGCTAAGGACAAGTAATAATACATTATTAAAACATTTTCTAGCTGCTTAAATCTGCCTTTAATATAAAGGTTAATGCTTTAGACTATCTACATTTCAATGTAATTCATAAGTACTATGTAAGAATGACAACCCACATAAAGTATTCATTGCATATTGCTACATTCTTGAAAGACCATTTGATGGTACACATTATAAATCATTTGAAATGTACCAGTCATTATTTAGAATATGCTCTGTGATGCATGTAATTATCCATAATGCATACTGAACGGGAACTTGTGCTTATGAATGCAGTATACATTATGAAGATGCAGCTCATGTCGAGTCCAAATAAAGTGTGACCAGTAGTCCCGACTGCCTCTACAGCTCCACCAGCCAATAAACATGTTTTGTAGTTTCACGTTTATATGACCTGAACTGTCCACATAAGGTGTGTGGGGCTGGGGGCCCTGCAAACGGACATGAAATGTTCAGCTTTCAACTGTGTTTGTCTGCCTCACATTCATAATAAAAGCCACAATAGCCTTACACCATAGAGAAAAAGGTGTACCAGAAAAAAGCTTTTAACAAGCTTTTCCCCCAGAGGCCGGTGTATAAAAAGGTGTTTCAATGGCGGTCTTGCCTTCGAGCCGGGCGAATATTCATGCATTCCCTAATAGAGCCATGCTTATTGAATGGCCTCTTCTTCGCCACCGAGAGCATTTCTGCTGATGGAATCAAAACCCTTTCACAGATTTAAATAAGGTGGCCTCGGCCGTGATTGCCGTTATTTGGGAAAGCACTTATTGGAACGAAGCATCAAAACAAGATCTTTGCGCGCAAGGCAATCATCGCGTGAGCACAAAAAAACGAACAAGGAAATGTGCAGAGACTACTAAACAGAAAATAACAGGAGATTATTATACTAATGGGAGACTCCAGTGAACAGAGTCAACCTCGGATTTGAAACATTATTTTTTCCGACACCTGTTCAAACTTGACAGGCCGTTCTTCATTTTAGCTGAGGATACAGAATAATTCAAACCCATTTCTCAGCATTCGCTGGTAGTGCATTTATTTGCCTAGCTCTTAATAGGTACATAAAACACACACACACACACACACACAAATATATATATATATATATATATTAGACCCCTGATCCCTATGCACCTCTGCCATTTTGTGGCTGGCTTGACATAATTAAAACATCAGCAGTTTTTAGATGTAAAGCTTGAAAGGAGCCTTTGAATGGAGCTCCACCTATTCTTCGCGTCAAGCTTGATTCTGCCCCGCACGCACAACCTGTGGTTTATAAGGCTGCAGTTCTCAGCACGCAGCGAAGGCCCAGGCTTCCCTGTGACAGAATGAGTGGTAGTGGGGGAGACAAGCTACTAATTCAGCCCACATAATGAGGGCCTGTCAGCACTGTGTCTTATCAAATAAGCACCTATTGTAGGGCTCTGGTGGTGCAGGGGAACTGTCTGGAGTGGAGCTCGGGGACAGCCTTGACTACCCCTCAAACAGCAGATTGGGGCAGGGCAGCGATGGGGCTAAATTCTGGCCCCAATACGGTGACCAGTTCCATGGTGGAGCACTCTCAAATTCAAACCCAGCATTATTGGCATGCCAATTACAAGACATGGTATTTGCCAAGGTATACAAATAAAGAGCAATAAGAACAGTGTGGGCTGAAGGGGTATTGATTTACAATTAAAAGAGTACCGCAATAAAAACAATAATAATCATAAATAGCAACGACATAAACAAGTCTGTCCGAGGGCACTCTCTCTTTCTCATTCTCCTCATTTACCATGGCAACGGGATTGTCGCATTGGCGCCTCCACCCCATAATCGCGCAGCTCGTGCGATTTGGGGGCGGGTCTGTGTCTTGGTTTCTGTGATGCTACCGAATGGATTCCTGCTCCGAGAGGGTGGAAAACCACCAGGTGGCGTGGCAGAAACCTCACCAAGCTGGGGGGCGTGGTGGAGAGGAAAAAGCCACCCAGTGACAGCGTGGGCTGTAAAGGAAGGCACTATTACAATGTGTTTTTAAACCCTGAGCACATCACCCATTGGTGTAGAAAGCAGATTACTGACGATTCACAAAAGTGAGAAGAACCCCATAGTGCTACAAATTTGGCCGGCAGGAGCGCTGTCGGAACTCACGGGTCGTTCAAAGCTGCCTCAATGAAGAGAACCCCCAAGCAGGAAGCAGGATGGGGAAATTACAACATGAACAAATCTGGTCAGTCGGGGCTAAGGGTGGGGGAGGGGACAGCTTTGTGAGTCACCCCCCAAAAGAGGGGGTGACTCATCGATAATGAAAGATAAGCGGGGCAGGTAAATTCAGTAAGGTAACACTTCTCCAGAAGTGGCCTTCCCTTAGCGCCAATGTTTGCACTGCTGCTGGAACGGCTTCCTTTCATCATAATCCATTACGCCATGACTAGTCAATCAGTGGCCACTTTAATTGAATGGGCAAAATTAAAGGATGGGATTCAGAGGAAGTATTTATAGAAGCAAATTAATGTCCCCGGGAAGAGGGCGCGGGCTGCTGAGCAGTGCTGCTGCGTCGAACGGACGGAGATTCAAGTGCACGGGAAGTGATGGCGCAGGTGAATTTGGAGCGATGGTTGGCGTGCGTCGTCGTGGTTCAGGGCGCGCCATGATGAAGGAGGACCTGATTTTGCAGCAGGCATTTCTAAAGTCAATTTGGATAAAGCGGACCAAAACTGCATTTTCAACTGCAAATTGTAATCTTCCAGTCCTTGGCTGGACCGTTGTCTATCTGCGTTTTCTGCCCATCCTGGGCGAGACATGGATGGACTACATACAAGTATTTAGAACAATGGACAATAACATGCGTAAAATGTCCAACAATTAATAATGCATATTAAAAGTGCCAAGGGTTGGGGGGCCTCGGATAACGTAGTGGTCTAACGCACTCGTATTGACTGGTGCTTTGCGAGTGTGAGCTACCTATTGGCACAGTCGAAACCAGACCGGCCCTGGCCGGGAGCCCCAATAGGGGGTGGAATTTGGCTGTCCGCCCCAGGGGGAGGGGAGAGGGTAAGCCAACACGAACTCGCCGGGAAGCGCGAAGGGTGTCTCCAGGAAAGGGGGGTGAGTTCTGTTTCGGAGGCAGATCATCGCTGACCTCAGGGAATTAGATTTACCTGGAGGATGGGCGGCGAGTTCGTGGGGGAGGGCAAATCGAAATAAATAGAGGATATAATTGGCCACTAAATTGGGAGAAAGACAGGAAAAAATCAGAAACAAAATATAAAAAAGTTTTTAAATGTACCAAGGGTTTAAACAAGTGTACATGATGTTGGATTATACTCCAGGTCTTGTGTTTAAATTTGTCTGGTATGATAAAATAAAAAATGTAAATACTTTTCAGAGCAGGTTCCACGATGATGGGGCAGGATAACCAAAGGCCCTCCAGCTCAAATCAGCTCAAATATTGGCAATATCGAACATAGTTTTATGAATAAAAATATAGCAGTGGGTCTGTCTTCGAGCAGTTAAATATGACCGGCCTACAATATACAAGTGAGGCAAGTGAGTGAGTGAAGTTAGTGACACATCTTAATGCTCCATTGAAAACTGTATCCAACATGTGCAAGCAAGACCCTGAAGCATTTGTGTACAGTAAATCACCATGATCACATGATCAAGAAGACCAAAGACTGCATTTACCATACCCATACCAAATAGCGTATCACCGAATCTCCTCACTGAGTCGCACTTACATGGGCTGTTTTTATACAATATAGGTTCCATGTTAATGGGTATTATCTCTATAATGATGGTGATGATGATTATGATGACTATCAGCTGATGTTGATATTGTTATAGTTATTTTACTGACAGGTTAATCCTTGGCTTACTGCTTTTTGTTGTATGCCTGTTCTTGTTATTGTACTGTCTGTTTTCATGTCTTACATGTTTGGTGACAATCTAGTTTCCCCTCTAGGGATTAATTAAGTGTATCGTATCGTATTGTACATGGTTAATGAAAAACCTAAATCCATCAACCACATTAACCAATAGGGGGAAAACAGATCAGTGTAGGGAAGTTTACAGCTACATCAGGAAGCCCTCATCGAGCCAAACTGCCTAAAGTTAAGGCTAGAACACAGCTTGATTTCTGAAATTTCTTAGAGGGGGCAATGTGACAGTACCTGTCAGACTACATGAGTTTGGTACTGTGGGATTTCTGGGCCTAACATACCATAGAAAGTTTTAAATTGGGGGAGTCCTGATAAGTCTCACCATCCTGGGATGTGGCTATGTTGAATGCAAACACCAAGCTTGTGTGGAGGTCTTAAAAGTACAGAAAACAGGGCTGCTGGGTGGCTCATCTCTTAAGGCACTGTGTGTGGATGAGTCCATGGTCTGCTACTGAATCTGTAGAATCTTGTAGGATCCCACTCAAACACACCAAATGGCGGAAGTGGTTAAGCATAGGGTGTAGTCTTACCTTATGATACCGGAACGGGATTCAATGGATGCTATTTAACTCCAATTATTTTATCTGACTCCAATTAATGTTAGCTTTCTCTCTGTTAACTGTTACTCCTAGAGTTGTATAATATGCAAATGAGAGATTATATTCCCTTAGCTCACGTAGTGTGGCTCTATACGTTTTGCTATCTATATATGAGATGTGGACATGCCTTTGGCCTGTGTAAAGCCTAAAGGGTACAATTGTGTATCTTGCAATGGCACTAGTGTATAGGACTGCACCTAACCAAAGTTCTACATGTGTGTATGTGTGCTGTTAACAGTAACTTTACCACAATATGTAACTGCAGTAGTTAAGATTAATGAAAAATGCTGAGTTATGAATGTGTTTATTAGCTGGAATTAGAACAATTGTTACACATACATTCAAACAGTATTTGAATAATGCAAGTGTAGACTGACAAAAACAGCTATACGCGAATGTCACGCAGGAGGTCGTAATAGCAAATCTCCTCAAAGCATACCACTTTTCCCCCTATATCCCCACACATCAAAGGAAACCTAAAACCCAAAATAAGGACACAATCACAGAAAAACTGAACCACTCCCTGTGCGATTTCTGTACGCGCATCACACTACGTTCATTATTCGTTTCACAGATAGCCGCTGACGTGTAGATCATTAGAATTTCCACCGATTACTTTTGAACAGTGTTCTGAGACCTTTAGTAAGCGCAACCAGTACCATAATCAATGACACCAACCCATTTCTCATGACGTCAGCTTTCCAACAACACCAAACATGATTATACTGTACAGGTAAATGATGAAGTTACAGTATACCACATTAAACTCAGTGATTTGTTCAACAGTCCTAAGAACAGCCCCCTTCATGTCCTGTTTTGCCAGAGTCAGCAGAACTCCTTTTATAAGTGTGGGGGCTGTAAGGCATTTGGGCCAATACCACTGTTTACACGTCTCACCTGCTGGCAACATAAACACAGTTCACATTCTTTTGGGTTATTTCACGGCATGAACCACCCTACAAATCCTGGCCATGCCAGTGCCCATTGTGGCGAGCAGTCCTGCAGTAAATGTTAAAACAAATTAGTGAGTTTCCTTTTCAATGTTACTGTACAAATTTCACCTTCTATATTACCCCCCCACCCCCATGCACCCTGATCATGTTTAGCCTAGAGAAGGGTGAGACACTAAACTCGAAGCCCCTTTGCTGATTGCTTGGGCCAAACACAATGCAGCATTGAAGGCATTTGAGAAAAAACATCACCCTGTGCATTTGCTTGCTGCTTTTTGGTGCCATCTGCCTCACCCACACATTTGAGCAAACACAAATGACCTGAACGCAAATCAGTCCTGCTGCAGACATTTGGCACATTTTGTTTTTGTCAGTGACTGCAGTTAAGTTTATACTTCTTTGATAATGCAATTTTCCAGCCAGTATAAAGCTGTGGATGAAATGTCTCCCTCGGACTCATGTCTGTGCGAGTTTAACTTGTAGACGCTGGTGTGAAAAGAAGCGGCGGCTGACATCACATGTTTTGGAGGATCTACACTCTCCCGAATTGACAGGGGAGGGTGCAGCGAGTGTGGCTTCGAATACAATTTGGCATTTCAACTTGGGGAAAGAATACAGAAAACAACTCCAGGACATACAAAGGAATTAACATGAGTACCTGACACACAACAATAGCTCCCCTCTTAATCCAATGTTTCCATTTCAGGATGCGAATACCAATTTTCAACAATATTCATGTCAAATTTGAAGAAAATTCATATTGGCTATTATCACGCCTACATCGTGATAATACCCTGTGCTGCAGGCTTTATTAAGAGATGTACGTTCAAATTCCTTTGCAAGTTGTGGGAGGTGTGTGTATGTGTGCAGTTGTTTTTGTGTGTGTGTGTGTGTGTGTGTGTGTGCAATCAAATCAAAATACAAAGTTTTGTGTGTATGTGCATGCACTCACGTGTGTATGTGTGTGTATGTGTGTGTGTGTGTGTGCACGTGTGCTCACATATGTGTATGTGTGAGTCTATATGCATGTGTGTTTGTATGTGTGACTGTATGCATGTGTGTGTGTGTGTGAGTGTATGTGCATATGTGTGTGTGTGTGTGCATATGTATGTGTGTGCATGCGCTCACATGTGTGCATGTATGTGTGCGTGTGTGCATGTGTGTGCTCAGGTATGTGTATGTGTGTGAGTGTATGTGTGTGTTTTGTATGTGTGACTGTATGCATGTGTGTGTATGTGCAGTCAGGTCCATAAATATTTGGACATTGACAAAATTATTGTTATTTTAGCTGTCTACCACAGCATATTGGAGTTGAAATTAAATAAGGAATATGAGCTCAAAAGACTTTCAGCTTTAATTTGAGGGTATTTACATCAAAATCAACACTTTATATATGTGGTCCCCCCCTTTTAAGGAACCAAAAGCAATTGGACAATGCTGATCAGCTGTTCCATGGACAGGTGTGTGCTATTCCCTCATTATTTAATTTACAAGTAAGCAGATAAAAGGTCTAGGGTTTATTAGAGTTGATTTCAAGTGTGGCATTTGCATTTGGAATCTGTTGCTGTTAATATGAAGTCCAAAGAGCTGTCACTGCCAGAGAAGCAAGCCATCGTTAGGCTGAAAAATCTAAACAAACCCATCAGAAAGTTAGCAAAAACATTAGGTGTGGCCGGCCAAATCTTGGCCACTATTTGGTACATTCTTAAAAAGAAAGAATGCACTGGTGAGCTCAGGAACACCAAAAGGCCCGGAAGACCAAGGAAAACAACTGTGGTGGATGACAGAAGACTTCTTTCCCTGGTGAAGAAAAACCCCTTCACAACAGTTGGCCAGATCAAGAACACCCTCCAGGAGGTAGGCGTATCTGTGTCAAAGTCCACAATCAAGAGAAGACTTCACCAGAGTAAATACAGAGGGTTTACCACAAGATGTAAACCATTGGTAAGCCTCAAAAACAAGAAGACCAGATTAGAGTTTGCCAAAAAACATCTAGAAAAGCCTGTACAGTTCTGGAACAACATCCTATGGACATATGAGACAAAGACTTGTACCAGAATGATGGGAAGAGAAGGGAGTATGGAGAAGGGAAGGAACTGCTCATGATCCGAAGCATACCACCTCATCTGTGAAGCATGGTGGAGGTAGTGTTATGGTGTGGGCATGTATGGCTGCCAATGGAACTGGTTCCCTTGTATTTATTGATGATGTGACTGCTGACAAAAGCAGCAGGATGAATTCTGAAGTGTATACGGCTATAGTATCTGCTCAGATTCAGCCAAATTCTTCAAAACTCATTGGATGGCACTTCACAGTGCAGATGGACAATGACCCGAGCATACTGCGAAAGCAACCCAATACTTTTTTAAGGCAAAGACGTGGAATGTTCTGCAATGGCCAAGTCAATCACCTGACCTGAATCCAATTGAGCATACATTTCACTTGCTGAAGGCAAAACTGAAGGCAAAACACCCCAAGAACAAACAGGAACTGAAGACAGTGGCAGTAAAGGCCTGGCAGAGCATCACCAGGGAAGAAACCCAGCATCTGGTGATGTCTATGGGTTCCAGACTTGAGGCAGTCATTGACTGCAAAGGATTGGCAACCAAGCATTAAAAATTACAATTTAATCGATGATTATGTTAGTTTGTCCAATTACTTTTGAGCCCCTAAAAATAGTTGTAATTCCTACACGGTTCATACAATATTTTTGACAAAACCCTTAAATTAAAGCTGAAAGTCTACACTTAAAGCACATCTTGATTGTTTCATTTCAAATCCATTGTGCTGGCATACAGAGCCAAAATGATGAAAATTGTGTCACTGTCCAAATACTTATGGACCTTACTCTATGTGTGTGTAGATGTGTGTATGTGTATGTGCATGTGTGTGTGCGGTCGTGTTCGTATGTGTGAGTGTTCCTATGTGTGTGCGTGTATGCGTGTGTGTGTCCTCTGAGCCCTGTGTGTGACACAGTGGCAGTAGAGGTGGCGTGGATTGTGCAGAAGGCGCTGCAGTCAGCAGAACACGCCAGTGTGTGAAAACTCCACTGCTATAAAGCATTATGAGAATTCCCTCAGAGCCAGCACGGCAATGATGAGGCCTGAGCTGCAGGACCTAAAGGCTGAACTCTGATGCTTTCAGCCTCACCAGAGCCCAGCATCGCCGGGCTGGCTGCCAGACCAAACAGCCTTCTCCGTGCAAACTTGACTCAGGTCTGTGAGGGATGCAGGGCTACGCCAACTAATGCCCCACAGGACAGGAACAATGCTTCACAACAGCCCAAATATTACAATATTTCGCTGACTAAAGAGCAGAATTCACAGAAAACAATTCCAGGACATATAAAAGAAGCTCCATAGGTACCTGACACACGTCTATATCCCCCTTGTTTAGTACTCCAAGTACCTGACACACGACTATATCTCCCCTGTTAAAAATCCATAGGTACTTGACACACGACTATATCTCCCCTGTTAAAGATCCATAGGTACCTGACACATGATTATAAAGAGCAGAATTCACAGCTCTGAAACACTGATGAAGGTCAATGTTTGAAGGAGAATCCAAAGCCTTGTTTACGGAAATGAACTACTTTTTTTATTTACATTGAAGTTCCAAAACAATTTATTTTATGGGTGCGTTGTCTTTTCAGAGCCTGGAGGTTGCAAAAGACAAGGAAGAAGCAGCTTTCCTAGACTCATAAAACGAACAGCGATATGTATTTGTAAGGCAAACATTAACAGAGGATCATGAATATTAAGGTTGGAAGCAACCGCCTACTTTCCCAGCTGCCAGCAGGCTTTGCCTTGATTGTGCCTGACTTTTGGACTGTTTTGATTTGCATTCAGATTTCGTAAGCGTGTCCTTTGTCTAGATGCAGGAGAGCGGGCCCAAACAAGGGCGACCCTCATGTCTGCCTTCACTTTTTAAAAACCTTTTTTTTTTTTTTTTATCTATATATATTTTTTCCATTTTTCTCCCAATTTGGTAGCCAATTACACCCTCAATTTTTTTCATTTACCCCCCCTATGAGCCCCCGCTCGACCTCGGAGTCAAGCCAGTTTTTCCCGTACAGGGACGCCTTTCGTGCTTCTCAGTGAGTCCGTGCCGTCTCATCCCCGCCCCCCTCCCTCTGGGGCGGTCAGCCAATCGCCGCCGCCGCCGGAGCTCTCGGCCAGACCAATGTTTCAAACCGCAGCTGGGATGGGCAACTTGCATTCCGGGCAAATGCTTTGACCGTTGTGCCACCCGAGGCCCCCTCGTCTGCCTTCAGTTTTGAGATTCATTACAGATCCATCTTTCTGTCCAGCGCCCTCTCTGCACAGACAATGGGCACTATTGATCCACGCTCTGCTGCGCTTGGCCAGGCTTGGCTAATTGCGGTGCATTCTGCTCAGAATAATAAAACTCGGGGGCGCTGAATTGGTTGGATGGCGACTCCATTGAAGGGATAAAGAGAGAGAGAACAAGAAAGAGATAACGAATGAGGTATGAGAGAGAGAGCGAGGGATAGAGCGAGAGAGAGATAACAAGAGGGAATGAGTGTGAAGGAGAGAGAGGGGGTAGAGAGGGAGAGGAAAGGGGAGGAGGAGAGAGGGAGAGATGGAAGACGACAGTCGTGAAAACCAGCCTGGTCTGTCTGTTGTCGTGGGCTCAGAGCTGACAATATCCACTCTTAGTGATCGCTGAGACAGATGAACACTCTTAGCACTGTCTGCCAGCTGCTCCTTCATGTTGAAGTATCCAAACTTGGATACTTGCTTTAATTTTTTTATCCTGTCTTTTTTTCAAGGAAAAGGCAGGTTAAATGTTTTTCTCTAGAAAGCAGACTAGGACTAGCTGGTAGGGGGGGGGGGTGCACTTTAAGCCCTGAATATAGATTTATTTTCTAATTTCATGACCGTTAAATCAATCCCTCACTCAAAGTAATTGAGTTCACAGTGCCTTTGAAAAAAAAAGAGATAGTACTGATGAAAATGGATGTGGCTCTTTTGATGATGGAAAGCCGGTGTGAAAAGAGAGAGAGAGATGAGAGATTAGCCAGTGGGGTTTTTATGAGCCAGACCAGCACCAAGGCCCAGCGTCCATCTTCAGCCTGATTCTCCTACCCACAGCTCTGAACTCCACTTCCCACAAGCCCAACATCCAACCCTGTCGGGCCTTATGAGCACAGCATCAACTACCGGAATACAGGTCTCACCCCAAAAACTAATATTAACAATGTGGGTCTCAGCCTGCGACTAATTCTATTAAAAGTACTCACGTCGGCCTCCCAGCTGGTGTAGCAGTAGAACGTTCGACGTTGCCCACTGCAACTGGGGTTCGATTTCACCAAGTCACACCAGTTTCGGCTCTGGCTGGGAGTGCCACTAGGGGGCGCCCCAGGGAGGGGGGAGGGAAGCTGATACGAGCTTGATGCGTATAGGAGTGGCCCTGTGTGCATACCGGAGTCACGGTGACGGCTTGGCAGGTTCCGGCTTGGAGGAGGCGGTGCTCCGCCACATGTCACTGCTGGTATCAGGACTACAGCAGCGAGCTCTCTAAACACCCTCCGCGCTTTGTTATTCACAGAAACTATAAACAGTTCTGCGAACAAGCATTTCTGCACGATTTATTTTAATGTAATTGGGATGTTGTAAGCCTGATTCCTGACATCGAACTGCAATGGAAATACTTTCAGTCCCAGTTTTACCTGTCTCTGACAAACATGCCCCCTTTAAAAGATTCAGGATTAAAGGGAGAGACAATCCATGGTTCTCCCAAGACCTTGCAGATTCTCTATGTCATCGAAATGCCCTTTGGGCCAGAGCTCGCCAAATGAACTCCCCTACTGATTGGCTGAACTTTTGCATGACTAGAAATAAAAGCACTCATCTTATTAGGAAATCCAAAGCAGAATTCTACCTTAAAACCACTACCGAACACCTAAATTACCCCCCAAAATTCTTATCACTTGCCAGCAATAATAACTTTCCATTTGAAATTTCACTTGGAACATCCAAGTCTGTTACAAATAAATCTGACATGGTGAATCACTTTATTGAATCTTGTTCTCTTTTTGAACTAAATGCATTCTCCCAGTCTTCTGTTCACCCTGTGGTAAAAGAAAACAATGGTGCATTTAATTTTAGACCTGCGCACCATTGATGGAGGTAAATCCTCTGGTCCTGACATGCTCAAACCTTGTTTGTTAAAAAATGCAGCTGACATAATTGCAATTCCCCTGACTCATTTTCAATCTCTCAATCCAAACTAACACGATGCCTTCGATCTGGAACATGTTCTACCACTGCACAAAGGTGGAGATACTTCAAACTTGAATAATACAGACCCATTTCCAAATGATCTGCCCTAGCCAAGACCCTTGAGAGCCTCATAAACTCCCAGCTGAAACAGTTTTTGTCTGATAACAACATTCTAAATAAGCACCAATCAGGTTTTAGAGTGGGCCATAGCACCACCTCGCCAATCATGAACGTTGTCAATGATGTGACAAATGCCTTGGACTGTAAACAACACTGTGCTTGTCTCTTTGTTAACCTGTCCAAGGCATTTGATACTGTTTACAATCAAACTCTCCTCAACAGACTCTATGATATTGGTTCTGGTGTAGTTGGCTGGTGTAAACAATATCTTTCAAACAGGATGCAGTGCGTCTTTGTTGATGGTCTGAAATCCATTTTTTTTCATGTTGTTCCTCAGGGCTCAGTCCTTGCTCCCATCCTCTTCAGTATTTACATAAACAACCTTGATGATGGAATTGTGGACACAAAAGCTCATTTTTACATGGATGACACTGTTTTGTACTCTACTGCCCACACGTTAGATAGTGCTCTATCCAAACTGCAGTCTGCTTTTAACACCTTGCAGGAAAATTTAACTCAGCTCCGACTTGTGCTGAATGCTGACAAGACCAGGCTTATTACATTTTCTCGCACAAAGTGTCTTACTGCAACAACTCAGCCCATTATGGCAGCGAATAACACACATGTTGAATATGTTACGAGTTACAAGTACCTGGGAGACTGGCTGGATAAGGACCTAAACTTGAAAGAGCATATCAGCAAATTGACAAAAAAACTCAAAGTTAAGCTTGGTTTCCTTTTTCGAAACAAATCCAAATTTCTCAACACGCCAGGCAAAGACTAGTTTCCTCCATCTTCATACCAGTTCTAGACTGCTGTGACATTATTTATATGCACGGCCAGTCTCCGCACTCCAGACCCTTGACACTCAGACACTCAGCTCTACGTTTTATCACTAACCTCAAACCGTTAACTCACCACTGTGTCCTGTATCAGCAATTACACTGGAACTCATTAGCCACCAATGTACATTTTCATTTACAAAGCCATTATTGGATAACTGCCCCAGAATCAGAACTGTTTTTGGTGAAAAGGCTTTTGATTACTTTGCACCCTGGTCCTGGAACAATCTCCAGTCAAAGCTCCAGCTTGACCACTTTGTCCCTCTAAGCCAGTTCAAACTAAATATTCACAGTCGTATGCAAGATGTGTGCTCCTGTTTCTGATATAGATTGTGACTTTGACCTTTTTATTGTACATTTTTAACTTACTTTGTACTCCTACTGTATTGTATGTTTTATGTGTTTACTGTGTAACCTCTGCTGCCATTCTTGGCCAGGTCTCCTTTGGAAAATAGATTTTGAATCTCAAAGTGACTTCCTGCTAAAATAAAGGCTAAATAAATGAAATTTAAAAAAATGAGGGAAGGGGATAATTGACATGAAAAAGAGTAATAATTGGCTACCAAATTGGGAAAAAATGCAGAAAGAGGGAGGCTACTCACGTCATAACAATGTGCACTCGTGATCTTTGAAAAATCAGCGGTATTGCAGACACTCGTTGCCATGGCTTCCGGAACAAATGAACACAGAGTTCTCTCTGTGTGAAATGGCGCTGTCCTCCCCTCTTGTTCTACGCCCACTTGTCTAAAGCCCAAAGTGGTCACTCGGGCCATTATTGCACACGGCGGCTCCAGTTAGCAGGAGTCAGCGCAAGGCCCATCTCCCTTTCACCAGCGCCATTCCAATTCCGAACCGTCTGCACCAGCATTTGTGCTTTCAAACGTGCCTGCCCATGGCAGCCTCAACAGGTGCTCTGAGTGCAGGCTAACAACAGGCTACTAATCGCACCTCAGCAATGGCTACAAATTGCTTACCCCCACCCCATGCACGCACCTTCTACAGGAAACAGAAGGAGAGAGAGGAAGAAAAAGAAAGGTGGAGGCACTTTAGACACCAAAGGCTGTGATGAGAGGCAGTGCCGTGACAACGAGGGCATGGGGGGCTGTCAGAATGAGCAAGGAGGAGGGAGAGGGGGAGAAAGAGAGAAATGGAGAGGGAGGAGAAAGAGAGATGGTGAGGGGGAGAAAGAGAGAGATGGTGGTGAGGTGGAGAAAGAGAGATGGTGAGGGGGAGGAAAAGAGATGGAGAGGGGGAGAATGAGAGAGATGGTGAGGGGGAGAAAGAGAAGCATTATGTCCTGGTGCTCTGGGGCTCACACACAGAGGAATGGTGCTAATGTGCTATGCGGCTCCCAGTCTGCAATACGCTCATCTCTCCAGCCGCCACCCCATGGGCTGCTGGGATACACACACAACAAACAGAGTGGAGAGAGAGAGAGTTCTACCATGGAGCTGGTAGCAGAACTACAGCCAAAACATTTCCCCATCACTTCCATGTCCCTACTACTGAGAGACAGAGAGAGAGAGAAAGAGAAATTGTGTTCTGACAAGGTTTGATACTCCCAGCTGTATGAAGGATTGGGCACTCTGCGCGGACAATGGGGCACCAAGAAAGAACAGATGAGGCGTCCAACAGTAAGCGCCCAGGTGAACCGTGAGCGGTTATATCTTCCATTCACGCATTGTGTCTGTGTCTTGAGTTTGAAAAGACTCAAGAAAATTAATCAAACAAACAGCACAACAAATAAAGCACAAAATGAATAAGACCATCTTGGTCCATGAACGCTGTGGCGGAATGGATTTACGGGCCGCGGTTCGATCGGCTTCTCTCTGAACAGAAACAATTTGTCATGAGTGGGGGCAGAATGAGAGGGCGCGATGTCTCCCGCTTTTGTCTGGGGAATAAAAGCACAAAAACGCTGCTTTGGAGAAAAAAACCGCAAGTTGAGAGCCCCCCCGTTTGTGTGGCTGATGACACGGAGACCCAGAAAGAGCCCTACCATCTATTTGAGCACTTGTGTGGAAATCGCTGGAGAATTAATGGATGTTCCAGTACATTTGACCCGGCGTCACAGTGTGGCCCGACGTGCGGGTTGACATTAAGTGATTGCTGGGTTATGTGCCCTAATAAGTGCCATAAATAACAGTTTAGAGACATGCCAAAAAATTCAAATACATTAACTGCTACTTTGATACATTAATTAGGAGTCAACAGACATGTAATCAGGTGCAATGAGTCAACAGTTTATTTGTAGAATGAAGAAGCACTCCATCACATCTTGCCTACAGCGCACTGCCGCTGATACATTCATGTATCACTCGGTTGAGATTAAGTATTTAATAAATACGATGATGATACTCGCGGCTGTCCCCTCGTGCAGATGTTCGATATCCGTCACACCTCTGTGTACGGTTCCCGACAAAGAGACCGTCCCTGCCCGCCGCGGCTGAGCGATGGAGCAGCAGCTCCACCCAGGGGCTTTCTGCGGGGGCCCCATTGATTTTACTCGCACGTTATCGCAGGACCGACCTGTCCCCCTGCATACAAATGCGCTCCTCTGAGTGATGGACGAGCTGCGCAGAATTAGCCAAATATTGTAATTGTGTTGTGGCAGGGAGAGATAGCGGCCCTGAGCGAGGCGATTGGCCGGCGGGCCGCCTGGCTGAAGCTACCGCGCGGCTCTCCCGAATCACCCCGGTCCGCGAGCGCAGCCCGCAGCGCAGTTCGGTCGTAACGGTTATTTGGCGCGGTGTGATTTAAGGGTCACATTAACACAGTTTCCCCATCCCTCCTCCCGCACTGGAACAGCGCTCATGTTCCTAAATAAAATGTAATTGCAAGATTTATTGCGTGTGACCAAAGACCTTCTCCTCTCTGTGCGACTCTCTGGAGCCCTTGTGATACACATTAGCCTACACAGTACAATTTTCACCATTAAATCATATGTGAAAGAGTACACTTTACTCCGATGGAGCACATGCCTATCCCTTTTGGACTCCAACAACCTGTTAGAGTTTGATTAGCTTGATTAGTACATGACAATTTACTGTGTACTACAATTAGGAAAAAGCACAGTGACTATGATATTTATGCCATTTAAAGTACTATATGAGGGGAACTAAATATTTCCTGAAAGAGAGAGAGAGAGGTGGTGCAGTGGAGAGACAGCAAGAAGGTCACAGAGGCCGGGGGCCTTTCTGCTTTGCATGCTCTGTGGCCTCCGGGTACTCCGGTTTCCTCCCACAGTCCAAAGACATGCACGGGCAGAGCACTCCCTGTGATGGATTGGCAACCTGCTGTGCCTCTCGCCCGCGGTAGGGAGCACGCAGATGAACAGGCGTACACGGCCAATAGTGCTGTTCCGGGTCCTCACCTCCTCCTGTACAGGTGCCCGTCTGCAGCGAGCCTCTGTCGGCGGAGTGCCTGGGTGACAGGCGCCATTGTGTGCCGTTCCCAGGCGAGGAGGGTGCACTCCTGTGCATGGTAAGCAGGCAATTAGCATGAATTATAAAGATTAGAGGAGTACAGAGAGGAGGGGTGGAGACCTGTCCACCTTACCTGACAGCCCAGGAACTGGCTTTGTTCAGCCTGTCTGCACTCTACTGTAGCCTGGCACCGTACTCCACTTCTCTACACACAGTACACTTACGGCACATACTTCACAGCATGCACGCACACACACACACACACACACACACACACACACACACACACACACACACACACACACACACAGTATATCACACCTAGCCCCATACTGTTAAGCACTGAGAGCAAGGTGCCCCCGTTCTGAAAGGCCATTGTTCTGGATGAGAATCTCCTGGCTCACGTTCACACAGCAGAGTCAAACCCTGTCCTTCCTCCCCCCTCCACTCAGTTTAGTTTGTGTTTACCCTAATGGATCAATTAGCTGCTTCATAAGGCTCTTCAGCACACTTCCCACTTATCTACCATTTCCAAGCTACTCTTTAATAATGCCCATTTCCTTCTCTCCAAAATATTTACCAGCTTAACACACTTCACCGGTTTTCATTGTTCCCGGACTTGAAATATATTGTGCCTTTTTCCTGGGGGTGGGGGGTGCACAACATTGTCACAGCACTCAAAAGCACCAACTCTACTTACAAAAGCTAATTTGATATGCACAACTCCAAAATGATCTTTAAAAAATATATATACAAACTTGCATCAAAGGAAAAGCTTTTAGTGAAATGACAATATGCCAGTAATGTAATAAACTAAGCAGAACTGTGACAAAGCTGGCCATTGCTTTGCACACCATATAAAAAAACATCTGAGATATGGAGTGTAAAAAAAAAAAAAAAAGTATTTAAAACAAAACAAAAAAATAAAAAATCACAACACTAAGACTCAACTATGCCTTTACTCTACTTCACAAAATGGAGTCCTTAGCCTCTCCCACACACCTGATTTAAACCCCTGGTTAATTAAATGACAATCAGGTGTGTGATTGGCTTCACTCCTCTCAGCCTGTTACACACATCCAACAATAACAAAGACAATGGCCGTGTCCGAAACCGCTCACTCGTTCCCTATTCCCTATTCCCTATATAGTATATACTATATAGTGTACTATTTAGAGAACGAAAGTAGTGTTTTCGGAGACTACAACTGAACGTCATTTGTGTCAAAAAAAAAAAAACGAAAGCGGATGTGCTCAGTATCATAAACAAACCGAGCACTCATGGCGGCAGGTTTAAATGTGCTAAAGACGGGCAAAATTTTGTGTAAATGTAAATAAATGTAAGTAACGTCGCTGTATTTCTTTCTGTCGCCATTCTTTCCCTTCTCTCCTTCGGTATGACACGATCGCATTGCATTGTGGTAGACGGGATCAATTCTAGGGTAAAGTAGGGTACAGTCGATGTACACTACAAATCACGGTGAATTGTGGGTATTTTCTCGTTCCCTATTTAGTGTACGAAATTCACATTTTAGAATTCGTCGCACTCTACAAAATGGCGTCCACACAAAGTAGTGTACTAAATAGGGAATAGGGAGTGGTTTCGGACACGGCCAATGAATGATTTCAAGATGGAAGCAGAATATGCTAGCAGATACAGAATTGGTTGGAAATTGAAGACATTTGAGCATTTAAGGTGCATTTAATGACAGTTGAACGTGTAACAAATGAAAATAAGTAAAATTTCGTGAAGATGTGGTCACCATCTTCACAAGAACAAAATAATATTGCTATAATTAAATCACTTCAACAAACACTCAAGTGCTCCACCAAAAAGCTTATGTCACAGGGGTGTCAAACTCATTCCATCGAGGGCCGAGTGTATGCATGTTTCTGTTGTAACCAATGCATTACACCAGGTGATTTCAATTAGGTTCCCTCCTTAGTTGAAGAAGTGAGCTAATTAGTGAAATCACCTGGTGTAGTGCATTGGTTGCAACAAAAACCTGCATACACTCAGCCCTCCATGGAATGAGTTTGACACCTGTGGCTTATGACGTGCCGTCAGAACGGATTGCCCATTGCTCTAATTGACCCAAAATAGAATGCTTTCGTTGGACATTACAGTAAGACAAACAAATTGGAGTATGATTCATAATGTTCCTGCAGGTCTTTCATTAATTTCCGTTATGTCCAGCCATGACATTCCATCCATATCACTGCAATTGCTGACTTATTCGCTGTGCACCTTGTCAAAAACAAATGAATGTGGCAAATCCATGTTTGAGATTTGATATATGTTTGATTCTATTTTATATCCTGTATGACAGTACAGTGTGTCAGTGCACGTCTCGGGCATTGTGGTTTTCTGATCAGCATGCAGGTCAAACGCTGTCCATCCCAAGGCTGAGGAAAAACAATTTGATGGGGTTTTGGAAAAGGGAAATGAATTGTACAGAGCATCTTGTTTTGTCTAATTCGTTGTCTGACTTTGGGCGTTGCCTGCCTACTGTAAGGCCAGCCAAAGCCATCCTGAGCAAGACCAGGACTGTAACCTTCACCACAGTATAGTAACAGCCCTGTGCCTTTGACTCTCATGTTTCCGTACAACCCAACTTGTTATTGTCTTAGAATATGGACACCTCTTGAGGAAACAATGTTTGCACCATAGGACACACCTGGCCACCTAAAATGGCTGTGTATCACTTGGCCGCAATTCTACGATACAGAATAATAATAGGACTCAATGACTCAAGATGGCTGCCCATACCATAGCAGATCCACCACCACGTCTAACAGTTGGGAACAGGCAATGTGGGTTGAAGGCTTCCTTTGGCTTTCTCCAAACATAAACCCATCCAGATGTAGGACAAAGAGTAAAAGACGACATCAGACCATATTACTTGCTTCCACTGATCAGAAGTGCAGGTTTTGTGCTCATTACACAAGGCCTTTGTTACAATAATTTGGTTTCCTAATGGCAGCCCTACAATAAAAAGCCCATAAATAAATTGTTGAGTCTGGGCAGCAGATTCAGTTCTGTGGTCATTTTTGAGGCCATTTTTTTAGTGGTTCCCCCTGGGACTCATTCAATTGTTTTTCAGTTTCTGTGACTGACACACCTGCATTTCGGGCAGCAACTATTTGACCTCTTTCAAAATCTGTTAGTTCACTCAAGTTGCTTTAGAAACTCACTTATTGCAGTATTGATTCTAAAATGTATTTTATAGCTGAAACATATTGGTAATTAGTATTGACGTTAATATGAAACACATGTGTAGACTCCTTTTTAATTGTGATTTAGTTACTTCAAAATACAGGATCTTTTTCATTGAGTGTTTCCATTATTTACCCCCTGTACTGTACACCCCTTGTATACATGCGCGCACACACACACACACACACACACACACATATACACTCAGTGGCCACACTTTATTAGGCACACCTGTACACCTGCTCGTTAATGCAATTATCTAATCAGCCAATCATGTGGCAGCAACTCAATGCATAAAAGCATGTAGACATGGTCAAGAGGTTCAGTTGTTGTTCAGACCAAAAATGGGAAGGAAATGTGATCTAAGTGACTTTGACCGTGGAATGATTGTTGGTGCCAGACAGGGTGGTGTGAGTATCTCAGAAACTGCTGATCTCATGGGATTTTCATGCACAACAGTCTTGAGAGTTTACAGAGAATGGTGCGAAAAACAAAAAACATCCAGTGAGCAGCAGTTCTGTGGGCAAAAACATTATTAAAATGATTTCCGTTATGGCTGGACTGGTTCAAGGTGACACGAAGGCAACAGTAACTCAAATAATCACGTGTTACAACAGTGGTATGCAGAAGAGCACAACACACCGAACCTTGAAGTGGATGGGCAACAGCAGCGGAAGACCACAGCGGGTTCCACTCCTGTCAGCTAAGAACAGGAAAGTGAGGCTACAGTTGGCACAGGCTCATCAAAACTGGACAGTTGAAAATTGGAAAAGCGTCACCTGGTTTGATGAATCTCGATTTCTGCTGCGACGTGCAGATGGTAGAGTCAGAATTTGGTGTAAACAACATGAATCCATGCATCCATCCTGCCTTGTGTCAATGGTTCAGGCTGGTGGTGGTGGTTTAATGGTGTGGGGAATGTTTTCTTGGCACACATTAGGCCCCTTAATACCAATTGAGCATTGTTTAAATGCCACAGCCTACCTGAGTCTTGTTGCTGACCATGTGCATCTCTTTATGGCCACAGTCTACCCATCTCCTAATGGCTACTTCCAGCAGGATAATGTGCCATGTCACAAAGCACACGTCATCTCAAGCTGGTTCCACAAACATGACAATGAGTTCAGTGTACTCCAATGACCTCCATAGTCACCAGATTTCAGTCCAATAGAGAACCTTTGGGATGTGGTGGATTCGCAACATGAATGCGCAGCCGACAAATCAGCAGAAACTGCGTGATGCCATCAGGTCAACATGGAACAGAATCTCTGAGGAATGTTTCCAGCACCTTGTTGAATCCATTCATTAATTCATTCACATCTGTGATGACTTGATGAGCTTCATCCAGCATTCCCTGTTAAGCATTGCATTGCGAAGAGACGATCCGCACAGACCTGTCTCCAGTTCGATGGATGATTTAAGGGTGATGTTAGGTCGACCTCTAAGACGTGGAGAGTCTGGCGTCCAAAGGAGGACACGACTGGCTGGCTCATTGTGCCGAATGATATGTCCGGCTAGCCGAAGACGACGCTGCCTGATGACACTTGAGATGGAGGGGAGGGCACCGTACAGGGCAGAGTTTGGAAGGTGGTCCTGCCAGGAAACATTCTGGACAGCACGCAACATCCGTGTGTAGGTACCATCGATGGACTTAGTGATCTTGCTGGTGAGGGCCCAAGACTCACACCCATAGAGGAGAATGGACTCGACGGATGTTTTAAAGATGTTAATTTTGGAGCTTTTACGGATTGAAGATTGCCTCAATGAGTGGAGAGCAGACCAAGCTTGAGCCTTCCTACATTCAACATCATGGGTCGAGTTTGTGTAGGAGCCCAGGTATTTGAAGTCATCAACTTTGTCGATCTTACTGCTATCAAGCGCTATGATGTCGCCAGCGGTGGAGGGATTGAGGTGAATGTACTTTGTTTTCTTTGCATTAAGAGAGAGATTCCAATGGACTTGCAGCAAGTTTCAACTTTGTGGAGGAGAGATTCTGCATCTCGAAGGGTGTCAGCAAGCAGACTAATGTCATCAGCGTAATCTAGGTCAGAGAGGTGTTGAGCAGGATATCTACTACTTCTACGGCAAGTCAGAGTTAGACCATCAGTTGAATCCATGCCACAAATAATTCAGGCTGTCTGTGGGAAAAGGCGGGTCCTACCCAGTACTAGAAAGGTGTACCTAATAAAGTGGCTACTGAGTGTGTATATGGGCCATTCTACCGAATTGGTTCAAAGTCAGGTTGGAAATATTTTGAAATTTGGTATGTTTTATTCCCAAAACTTTGTCCGTATATATATTGTACCATATTTAAAGTACATATATCTAGTAAAAGTACCGTCAATTTCTATATTGTATTTTCAGACTCTTTTGGAATGTTTTTCCTCTCCCAAAAATTGTCACTACCGAAACATAGTAATACACTGTAGTAAAAAGTATTATATTAACCTGTTAAGATTGTGTTTCCTTCCCTTCTCTAAAGAGTATTTTGACAAATTTTTCTTGAAGGTTTTCACAATTAAATCAATAAAAATGACTTTTTTTTCCAAATTTCAAAGTTCAATTTATACAATTCATCAAAATCTAAATGCAATCTTTCTCTGTAAAATGCATAACACTGATCATATTGATTTCAGAGTTAATGATTGATTAAATTGAACATACATTTAACCAATCAGTATCATAACATTTTAGTTTATAACTCAATATACTTTATCTTTTACAAAACACCCAGTGTTTCGGTAGTGACTACACTGTTTCGGTAGTGACCACAGTATTTTGTTTGCAAGGTTGTATCATATTCCCTCAACCTTATTGCTTAATCTTAACTCATAACATGCCTTATGTTGGGAATATTACAAACACAAATGTTTTGTGGTCAATAAAATAATTAAATTTTTGAAGACATAACAATTGTTCATCCATAACCATTTAAAGTACAAACATTACTTATCAATGGAAAATAATTACCCAAGTGGGTTCAGTAAAAGAGAAGGAGAAGAAAACATTGACAAATAACATTGATATTATGCTGTTGCTGTCAGGCTTCTGAACGCTAACTAATGTATCCTCAAAAGGTCTGTAACAAATAGATTCAACATCTTAAAGAAAAATACACCAGAAAGTGATATGCAGTTGAATCTGAATGAATGAACTGATCATGAACACAAATTTCATCTCTTGCGCGCACGCACGCACGCACGCACACACACACACACACACACACACCAAAACATCTATGCAAAGGGACAGGGAGGCATAGTATAGTTTTTTTATTTAAAAATTAAACCCACAATAAATCTAAATCTTTCAACTTCTGTTTAAACTTAATCATAAAGATCTTTGAAATTACACCATTGAACAAAATCAAAAAAAAAATGTAAGTGTTATTTACATACATTTAAATTTAAGGGTCAGGGTTTGGGACAGCTACTTCCCAATAGAAAGTACCCCATAAATGATGTTTTTTTTTTTTAGCTTATCACTATCTCATTTAATTCCTTGGGGTTAAATAGATCATAACATATTTTTTGTAAATATCTATGTCTGAATACTTAATTGTTTTGTTAAATCGTTTTTCTTGTTGTGGGACCGCACTTTGAACTAATTCGGTAGAATGCCCCATATATACAGTATATATATATATATACTACCGGTCAAAAGTTTTAGAACACCCCCATTTACTCAGTTTTTACAGAAATTTAAGCAGTTCAAGTCCAATGAATAACCTGAAATGGTACAAAGGTAAGCGGTAAACTGCCAGAGGTTAAAAAAAAAGTTTAGGTTACCAAAAACTGAAAAATAATGTACATTTCTTAGTGTTATAAAAAAGGCCCTTTTCAGGGAACAAGTAATGGGTTAACGTGGGTTAACAGTCACTCTGTGCAAGTCACCGACCCTGGATCCAGCAAAAGAGCCCCAGACCATCATGCTTCCTTCTCCATGTTTGACAGTTGGTCTCACACACTGAGGAACCATCCTTTCGCCTACTCGATGGTGTACAAAAACCTTTCAAAATTTCAACCTTCTTCCAGTCTTCAGTAGTCCACTGGCGGTGCTTCATGGCCCAGACAAGCCTCTTTTTCAATTTTGCCATCTTCAATTTTCTTACTGCCACTCGACCTGTCAAACCTGCAGCTCGAAGTCTTCTCTTCACAGCTGAAACGGAGACTTCCTTACTTCGACCAGTGTTAAGCTGTGCTTGAAGCTGTTGCCGCCTATCACGCAAGCTGTTGACTCTCAACTTGTCTTCTGATTTTGTTGTGGCTTTGGGTGTGCCAGACCTCTTCCTGTCAGTGTTTCCTCCAGTTTCCAAGTGCCTTTTGTTGGTGTAGGAAACTACTCACTGACAAAAAATGTACATTCTTTTTCAGCTTTTGGTAATCTAAACTTTTTTTTTTAAAACCTCTGGCAGTTTACCGCTTACCTTTGTACCATTTCACGTTATTCACTGGACTTGAACTGCTTAAATTAAAAACTGGGAAATGGCGGTGTTCTAAAACTTTTGACCAGAAGTGTATATATACTGATTTCTGTGATGACTGTAAATTATGTTCCAAGACTGTTTCTCCAAGTGCAGTATTTGTTTGATAGATAATAGATTAGTTTTATAGATCATAAGTGCCATTTGCTTTCCCCATAATTGACAAAAGTGAGTGGTTGGCAACGCTTAGGTTGTGGGTTCCACATATACTGAAAAATGTATGCATTCATTACTGTAAGTCGCTTTGGATAAAAGCGTCTGCTAAATGGCATATATTATTATTACAAAAAACACCAATAATACATTAGCCACATTTAGGCGTTCTATTAGCATGAATACACAAATTAATACTATTCCTTTAAGAGGGTTAAAAATAGTTTCAACTGAAGCATGCCCATTAAGTAATGAATGAATGCTTGCCTTTGTGGAAAAAAACTCAATTAAAACGTGATAAAAGCAGCGAAGACAACCTTGTTCACCACAAAACACGAGTGTGCACACGCGTCTAATTAAACTATTAGAACTCAGCTAATGAACAAAAGTTAATCAATAACAATATCATTATAGAAATATCATTATTATTTAAATATCTAATTCCTAAGATAATTGTTAAAAGATGATACTTGTCATCAAAGTTGTACGATAGTATACACAATGATGGCATACATTTCCTTCTTCAATGGATCCTATTGGCTGGTTGTTTCAAATAGGTGTTAACTATATGATGAACAGTGTCATTGGTCATTACTTTTTGTACAAGTTCGGGTCCGTTGGATGGTTTCTTCATCTTTGAGTAAAGTCGTATTTAGCGAAGGGCTTTTTTTGTGGTCCTGGGCAGAAAACCTAGGCTACTAAATATGGTCTAATCTGCCCTCTAGTGGACGTCTTGCGCACATGCACAATAAACGACATAAAAGAGATCCAACGAGAATGTAGCCTACTACGGATATAAAATCAAATGTATAGCCTACGTTCTATTCAGTATTATATTAAATGTTTATAGTGATATTATCGATGGCCTTTTCATATTCTGTAGCTTGAAAATACATTACCTTCAAGAGACATTTAAAGCGAGGTATATAAATCTTGTTTAAAGCGAACCCGTTTTGCTATTCTACATAAATATCGTATTTTAATCTTCGGAAACGTATACGGTATACCCTTATATCAAGCACATTCTTCTCATGTGATATTCCATTAAAGAATAATGTAATTTTAGTTTTGTTTCAATGTTTCAACCTCATTCTTAAAACCACGGGGTCACATTTTAACGGCGCGAATTGATCCTCATACCGTCCTGCCGCTAGTTTATCATTACTGTAAAATACCAACGAAAAACTCGAACTAAAAAGGCTTCCCCGTAATCCAAAATCCATTTCTCACAATCACACAAGAGGGCGCCCTTGTATAAGAGCTGATTTAACATGAGCCATCGTTTACTTAATTTTCACCGATCGAAACTCTTGTTTTGTATCTGTTAGAGGTGACAGCCTTGACAATGGATCATTTGGTGTGTGGTTGGTTTCTGGACTGTCCACTGACTTGCATTTGCCTTCGAGAAGTCGGCATTTTCATGTCTGAGCTCATATAAGCAACATATTACGAAATGATTATGAAAGTATTGCTAATGCTGCAATGGAAACATACAATCGCAACGTATGAGATTGTGTACATTCCACAAGCACGCCATACTTTCATATGCATCTTTCTGTGAAAGGTGAAAGCACTTTGCTACGTGACTAAAGCAAATAAACAGTCATGTCGTTTCATTGTAGCTAGGCTAGGTGTGATTTAAAAAGAAAAAGTTAAAACACATTAATGCTATTGTTTGGATAAGAAGCTTATAATTACGACCCTTTCATTGGTATTAGAATGGGATACGACGCCAGCCTCATGTTCCATGGATCTGTCTCTATAAACACGTCATTGCCTCAACACGTCTGCGTTCCTTTCCTAAGTGGCGGCTAGACGTCTTTTTGAATGACCTATTAAATTATCAGGTCCCCTCCCGTCAATTCTGTATAAAAACGCAGTCCTCTCCCTCCCGCGAAAGAGCTTTCCGGGTTCCTCACCTACGCAAATCCTTATTTTCAAGTGATCACGCCGTGGGCACACACTGCTGATGATAAATTATCAAAAGCCTGCAATTTCTTCCCGAGGACAGATCTCGCCACCCAGGTAGCTATAGCCTATAGACCCGCTCAAATAAATATGTTTCTGTCTATCGTCGAGGGATAAGAGATAACGGTACACACACAAAACAAAACAAAACAAAACAATAGGAGGCAGCAAAATGGCATAAGATCAGAACTAATAAAATTATAACCCATGAGAAATAAACAGGGTCCGTGGGTGCGCAATGTGTCTGGGGGGGGGGCAACCAGCAGCGAATATGCGCTGTTCATTGGGGTGTTTTTAGCAGCTTCCCTGTAATCAGACTTCAGTTGATTCCACTTTGAGGCTGTTTACTTTCCTGCGAAAAAAAGAGCGAAACGCATTGATTGCAGCTCACCTCTGCGCCGCGCCGCACTGAACTTCTCCCACCATCAGAAGGGCCAACACCGGCAGTTTGAAATAAAAACGCAGAAGTAGGCTACCTTTCTTCGTTTTTGTTTAGTGTTCAAGCCTCGTGCGCCTGTTGCAAAAAAAGATAAAGGACTTTTTCTGAAACAATAAATACAGTTTTTCTGAAACAATGAGCCTGCAAAGCGCGTAGCTAGTAGGCTACAGCTAGCTATGATGTAGCCTAATTTTAGCGGAATAACTGCAGCGTTAATATTTAGGCGACTCTTTAATATGCGAAACAACATTGAGAAATTCTAAATGAAAATAATGAAAATTCTAAATGAAAATAATGAAAATTCTAAATGAAAATAATGAATCCCGACAAGACAACCCTGTGTCATACATAACGTAACCGCAAAAATAATATTGTTGATAGACAGTAGCTACAGCAATAGCACTAATACTACAGTAGCCTACTTGATATTCTGATAAATACAATGATGAACAGACAATCCGTGTGCAGACCACGCTATTGTATCGCATCCGTTCCCCACTATACGACCACGAGCTGGAGTTCTCTTTAATTTGCATACAAAAACAGACGGAGTAGGCTATCTGTCAATAAAGCAAAACCTGCAAGTACCCGTAATCTTTCTCTGCTCCCAGTCGGCAGGGCCATGTGTCACATTAAAGGGTCAGGCAAAATGCTACTTGTACAGTTGCTTTAACTTCCGTTTTTCTGTTATCCATGTAGCTAAATATACATGTATTCCAGAACTGTTTGCCAGAAGTATTTGAGTAGTTCAGAAGAAGTGTTTTTATTTTGTTACAAATATGAACTACCACACTGGCTAATGAAAGAAATGCAGTTGCTTAACCTCAACACAGTTGAAATAGTTGTGATAGTTCAGGTTTATAAATGGTGTGCTCAAAGAAAATATTATATTACGTGTAACTGGTGATAGGGTGTTCACTGTAAACCGTTTTGTTCTGGCTTTAGCACCACAGCAATTCAGCTGGGTAAAAATTGATGGGCCGCACAATTATATATTGCGAAAAGGTGTGCCACGATATAGAAAAGGATGGGACCACTGGTCTAGAGAATATCCAGCACTGCATCAAGCCTGGACTTGAATATCCCATGTGTATCTGCCTCTTACCTGTCAAACTGTTCCACACATTGACAGCTCCCTGTGTATCAGTTTGGAATTTACATTTAACTAATTTCCACCTGTGCCCTCTTGTTCTGCTAACTGAATTCAACCTGAAAAATCTTTGGTAGTTCACTTTGTTAATCCCTTTTATTAATGAAAAAAAACTCAATCAACCCCCCCCCCCCAGTCTCATTTTGCTAACCTTTTATACCAGGAACCAATTTAGTTGTACTTTTTCAAGACCTTCTATATCTTTCTTAAAAGGTGGTGCCCAGAACTGCACACAGTACTCTAAATGAGGTCTGACAAAGGCATTATATAACATTAATATAACCTCCTTTGATTTATACTCAATACCTTTTGCTATATATCCCAGCATCCTGTTTCCTTTTTTACTGCTGCAGCACAATGCTTAGATCCAGATAGACTTTGATTAACTACTAGTCCCAAGTGAAATTGAACACATTCTAATTTTGTTCCTCCTATGAAATACTACGGTCTTACATCTTTATTTCCCCACATGCATAACTTTATATTTAGCTATATTGAATGTCATCTGTCAGATTTATGCCCCCTGGATTATGATTAAATCTTCTTGGATTACTTTAGTAGATTCCAAACTGTTTGCAAAACCCCCAAGTTTAGTATCATCTGCAAATGTAACTATTTTGCTACAAACAGCCCTATCAAGATCATTTATGTAAATAAGGAAGAGCAGAGGTCCCTGCACTGTTCCCTGCCCATAGCGCTTTGGTCAGATATGATCTCTCCTAAAGTTATTCTTTGTATTCTACCTGGCAGTCAATTATGATCCCACTCTGAAGAAAGAACTGTAATTCCAACTGAATTCATTTTGACAATGAGCCTCTCATGTGGTACGATGTCAAATGCTTTTTGAAAGTCCAAATATATAATATCATAAACCTGGTTCAGGTGAAAAGACCTTGTAGTCTCTTCAAAAAAACCCAGGAGGTTTGTTTGGCATGGCTTCCCCCTGAAAAAAACATGTCCCTTAAAATACTATTGTTTGCAAGAAGTAACACCAACTTGTCCCTAATAATACATTCCAGTATTTTACATGAGAGTTTAAGTTTAACTGACAGGCCTATAGTTCCCTGGGCTGGGCCAGTACGGTCCCCTTTCTTATCTATTGGAACACTTCCTTGCTTTCAGACATCTGGTATTCCATCAGTGTTTATGGATTGCATAAAACATCTGTCAATGGTTTATATATAATTTCCACAAGTTCCTTGATTACTCTTGTATATAGGCCATTGGGAGCTGCTGCCTTATTTGTTTTAAGTCTTTGTAATTTTTCTAGTACCTCTCCATATCTTATCTCAATGTCCTCAAATCTCAACTGTTTAGGGTATCAGCAATATCCTTTTTATAACAAAGCAAAGCTCCTTCCTTTTTCTTAATGTGCTTGGCCTTGTCCTTAACTTTCCTTTTTCTACTGCAATGGCGAAAAAAACGCTTGGGATTACTTTTTGCATCTTGGGTAATTTCCATTTCAAAGGGCCTTTAAGCTTCCCTTATTAGATGATGGTGCATTGTATTTATATAGTGCTTTTCATCTTATGACCTCAAAGTGCTTTACAGTGAAGGGGGGACACACAGTCACCTCAAATAACCACCAAAGTATAGCACCCACCTGGGTGATGCATGGCAGCCATTTTGCTCCAGAACGCTCACCACACATTGCTGAGTTGGAGAGGGAGGGAATAAACTGTAAAGCTCATTGCGATAAGTGCCATAGGATGGCCTCAGTGAGTCAGGACCTCGGTTTAGCGTCTCATCTGACAGGCAGCGTCTCCCACAGCACAGTGGCTGTGAATATTAAAAGAAAACAACAACAACCGAGGTGCCAGAGATTGCAAACGCAATAGGGCTGGTGGATCAGTGCAGGCAAGAAGTCAGTGACCTAAGGACCAGTATCCCAAAACAGCCAGTGGTGGATCTTCTGTTTATGTGCCAGGGAATTCACGAAGAGTGAATACAGACCTTCAATTAACACTGTCCAATTTTTTTATTTTTTGTAAACTTTTTTTTGTTTCTGATTTTATCCCATTTTCTCCCAATTTGGTAGCCAATTAGACCCGCTATTTTTTAAATGTCAATCCCCCCCTAGTAAGGTGAGGTCAATGCCGTAGTCCTGCGACCAGTAGTGACGAAGGCAAAGTAACGCCTCTTCTGAGACAGCACTCGCCAAGCCGTTGACCGTAACCCAGTACTACAGGGCCACTCTTATGTGCAGCGAACATCATGTCGGCTTCCCTCCCCCCTCCCTGGGGTGGCCAGCCAATCGCCGCCCCTGGTGGCACTCCCGGCCAGAACCGACTCTGGCGAATGTTTGGGGGTTAATAAGATGAACCTATTGATGATGTCTCTGTGGCCAGCGTCGGACGTTATAACCACTGGACCACACGGGAGGCCTACACTGTCCAATTTTAAATTGTTGCGGAATGTTTGGTAACATTAATAAGATAATAAACCTGTTGATGATGATAATAATAATAATAGTAATAATAATAATAATAATACAAACATTATTGTTTTAATTTCCAATTCATTTTATATTAAGAAAATTATTATAATTATTGGTCAGTGTTGCTGTCACTGTCACTCCTTTGATTATTACAATTGATAACCAGTAGGCATATTTACAACCTACACTGCGGGCAAGTGCCTTTACCGGTTGCACCACTCGAGGGGCCCAGGTACACCCCTTTAAAATAAAAAAACATGTTTAAAATGTGGGTCTCTGTAGTGGCTTACATTTATTCAAGTTTTTCAATTGTGTTCTCTTCAAAGGGGATTCACAAGATGCACTGCCTGCTGAAAATGTGATTGAGGCGTTGATCACTGGTCCTTCAGCCGCAAATTTTATTATTTCATTTTTTGGGGGGGGTTTGAGTGTGTTAATTGACAGTTGGGGCCACATGCAATTGCAGATTGACAGTATGGCTCCTATAGTGCCATTCTTGTAAGATGTTCATTAGCGTTTATATAGTGCTATTCATCTTCGCACGCTAATGAACATCTTACAAGAATAGGCATACACTCATCACACCCTAAATCCCAGCCAGACCCCTCCGCTCCGCTTCCTCTGGCAAACTGACTGTCCCATCCCTCCGGGCGCCCGGCAGCCGCTCCTCGCGGTCTCGCCTCTTCTCTCTCGGTGGTGGAACGACCTTCCACAATCGGTCAGGACTGCAGAATCACTTGCGATCTTCTGCAAGAGACTCAAAACCCACCTTTTCAGACTCCACTACCACTGAATTCTGTACATCTACCCAATTGTCATCACCACTTGCTCAACACTTCTTGTATATGTATCCCTGCTTACTCCTCATTTAAAAAATAAATAAATACTAAACTTTTCCTTCCTATTGTTACAGGTATGGTATGCAGCTGCCTACAACGATGTCTTTCGCTGTATTACTGCACTGATCTCTTGCGCAAACTATGATTGTTCCGACCATGTATTAATGCACATCTTGTAAGTCGCTCTGGATAAGAGCGTCTGCTAAATGCTTAAAATGTAAATGCAAATGTACTTTCGCTTCGCGGCTTGTCTCAGTCTCGAGCTTACGGTCTCATGGCATTTTGAATGCGGTGTGACAGTGGAGAGAATGCCTGCACGCGTCTAGGAATGGCACAAAGCACCTACAGGGCATGCTGTAACTTCAGATCTGTGTATACACATAGATGAGCATCCAAATGTAGAGCTAATGTGGCATACTGAATGTATAAAAGTGTCCTGAATCCAATCTAGGTCTTTCCGCACCTTGTTGTCGCATGGCATTTGCCTACACATCTGACAGGAAGGAAATTAAATAAGTGAGTTAGAGGGTGGCCATGCAGTCTCTATCTGCAGGAGTGCTCCAATGTGAACAGCTGTGTCAACCTGGTGTCCTCAACTGTGGTCACACAACAACCAACTGACGGAAAGGGCACAAGACCAGGTTAGCAATACAGCTGACCATTAAACTTCAAAAGTGTTTTTTTTTTTTTGAGAATTGAGTTTTGTGTCAAAGCCAAACTTATCCAATTTGACCACAGTGATGTAAAAGGCTGTCTGTGTGAGATTTGGGAGGGAGGAGGGGTTTGGAGATATTAAGTACCGCTGTTACAATATACGTAGCTAATTCTTTCCACTGTCACACCACATTCAAAATGCCTCGAGACCGCAATTCTGACTCGTATGGGCTGCTTTCAGATACACCCACAATGTTCTCATGCTGATTCGGTTGTACTCAGAATGCAGATTCTGGGGCCAGTGTGAACCCTGAGCCTATCAGCATTTCAATGTGAGAATCCGTCCTTCATGCAGGAGGTGCTGTAATATGCACTCCCCACACTAGGTGGAGACATACATCTGCTCCTCCATCAGTCCATCAAAAATGATCGATAGTCCAACCTTCTTCACTCGTGTGTCACTTCCAAATATCAAAGTTTTATACAATAAATAAATAGGCTACAAATGAGATTTTATACACCGGATTTATGCTAGTCATTGATTAATGAAGAGAAATGATACAGGAATGTTTTGAATTGCACACTATTGAACTAGTTGGCCTACAGTGTTTGTTAATAAACTGTTCTAAATCTAGTAGCTGTTAGAATCATTTAGCCAGAGATGCTCTTGACATCTTATCTACAGTCTATTCATTCATTTGATTTCTGTCCCCCCCCGTAACCCTGTTGTCACCACAGCTACTTCAGTTAATACATAAAATATATCGAACCTTCGCCTCAAGAAAAACAAAACAGCCACCTTTATGAATTTGTCACGAAAAACAACAGAGTGAACTCCTCTCTCTGTTCATCATCCCGTCATGCCTCACTAATAAACGCCATGATGAAGAATACAGAAGCCAACGTGGACTATCTTTGTTACAGATCGTCTTCATTTACCCAGGCATCTGGGGACAGAGAGGGCTCCTGAAATATATCAAACTGAGGTTCTGTGCATCACTGTAAAGAAGAGCCGAGGGGAAATGATCAGTTCTCCGACTCAGCAAAACCAAAGAGGAAAAAGCCCTCTGTGGCAAATGGTGTCGCACCATTTTAGTCAGCATCACATAAACGAAACATAAGAACATAAGAACCTAAGGACAACAATCTTAGAGAACAGTGAATGCAAAAATGAATACATACAGTCCCCTCGAAAATGATTCAGATCTTTGATAAAGAGCAGCAAAGGAAACTATAAAATAATGAGGTACACTACTGGTCAAAACTTTTAGAACAGCCCCATTTTCCAGTTTTTACTGAAATTTAAGCAGTTCAAGTCCAGTGAATAACCTGAAATTGTACAAAGGTAAGCGGTAAAGTGCCAGACGTTAAAAAAAAGTTTAGGTTACCAAAAACTGAAACATAATGTAAATTTGGAACAAGTAATGGGTTAACGTGGGTTAACAGTCACTCTGCAAGTTGCCGACTCTGGATCCAGCAAAAGAGCCCCAGACCATCATGCTTCCTCCTCCATGTTTGACAGTTGGTGTCACACACTGAGGAAACATCCTTTTGCCTACTTGATGGCATACAAAAACCCTGCGTGATGAACCGAAGATTTCAAATTTTGATCAATCGGTCCATAAGACCTTCCAGTCTTCAGTAGTCCACTGGCAGTGCTTCATGGCCCAGGCAAGCCTCTTTTTCTTATTTTGCCATCTTAGCAATGGCTTTCTTACTGCCACTCGACCTGTCAAACCTGCAGCTCGAAGTCCTCTCTTCACAGTTGAAACTGAGACTTCCTTAATTCGACCAGTGTTAAGCTGTGCTTGAAGCTGTTGTCATGTGAGCCGCCTATCACGCAAGCTGTTGACTCTCAGAAACTTGTCTTCTGATTTTGTTGTGGCTTTGGGTCTGCCAGACCTCTTCCTGTCAGTTTCCTCCAGTTTCCACGTGCCTTTTGATGGTGTAGGAAACTACTCACAGCCAAAAAATTAACATTATTTTTCAGTTTTTGGTAACCTAAACTTTCTTTTTAACCTCTGGCAGTTTACCACTTGCCTTTGTACCATTTCAGGTTATTCACTGGACTTGAACTGTTTAAATTCCAGTAAAAACTGGAAAATGGGGGTGTTCTAAAACTTTTGACCAGTAGTGTATATTGTATTCTCAAAAATGTAAAAATTATGATTTTGTTTAGCCAGTAATATATTTTTTCCCCCTAAAAGATCTGTCAAAATTATTCATACTCGTTTTCAGTACTTTATGCACCCTCGCCTCGCAACGACAACACTACTGAGTTGTCTTCTATGGTGTTTTATTAGATCATTTTATTAGATTATATGAACATATTGGGTAAATCTTTAATAAATGCCATTTATCAGGTAGTGAATGCATACATTTTTCAGTATATGTGGTCCCAATGGGAATCGAACCCACAACCTCAGTGTTGTCAGCACCATGCTCTGAACTGAACTTGGTCTCTACTGAGCCACGCAGAACCACAGCCATCTTTGACCTTATCTCCATACAGAATCTATCAAGGTCCTTCAGATCCTTCAGTCTGCGTTTGTGGACTGCCCTCTTCAATTCAAACCATGCATTTTCGATCAGGTTCAAGTCTGGACATTAAGATGGCCATTGAATACAATGATCAGTTAAGCATTTCTTTTCTTTTTTTTCAAATTTGTTTCAGATTTTTTCCCCATTTTTCTCCCAATTTAGTGGAAATAAGATAAGATGTATTAACCCTTATAATTTGCCCCTACCACATGAATTTGCCGCTTGTCTCTACGAGGCAAGCTAATTCTCAGAGGGCAGCGAACTCCGCTTATTTTGAGACGGAATTTACAACAAAGTTTTGTATTTCTTCAACTGTAGCCCTTGATTTTTTCTTTGTCTCCTACAATCTGCCTCCATGTGCACTGTGCGTGGAGGCAAGATGCGCTTGCATCCTTTCACAGGCAGTTTGCAACTGTTTCAGTGGTTTAAAACTTTTAAATGATTGACCCGATAATGGAAAGTGGTACCTTTAGTTCTTTGTTTGTTTGTAACCATGTCCTGGTTGTGAAGGCCAACAACCCCTTTTCTTGTTTTTTCTAAGAGTTCTTTGCCTTTTCCCATGTTGATGGATGACCAATGGATATTACACATGTGTTACTTCATTTTTATACCCAATTAAAACAGGAAGCCATGGGAGGCCACAATACAGTTCAATAAGATTGAGATGTGTGAGAGGTAGCACATTAAAGGTAGCATGTTAATGTTAATGCATGTTAGTTTTGTTGGATTTTATTAAAACAATTGTGTAGGGTTGTGAATAACTGTGATATATACAGTATCTTTTTAAGAAAAAAATATAAATACTATTAATATATTAATACAATCCTCTGAGCATTAGTATTAGTATAAAATAATAACATTTTCCCATTTTGAGCATACATTACAGCTCATTAGCTGTATTTTGTACAGCCTTCTTTGCTTGTCTTTATCAAGGGTGTGAGTAATTTTGGAGGGTACTGTATAATGTATATACCTGTATATATTCTAGTTCCAGGCATATTTTAGTTGTTTATTTTTATTTTTAATACATATTATTTCAGAAAATCAATCCTCCATCTCTGTGTCTCCCTTGGCAACAGGTTATAATACATGGTTACGAAGAGTGGTTGCTAGGCACGTTGCCGAGATACGGACCCCTCTCTCCAGCGCAGCAACGTGGGAGGCCATGGGGTCCTTCATGATACCAGGGAGCAGAAGGGCTTAAAAAAGAAATATAATAACCGTGATGTGAAAAGGAGGACAAGAGAGGGGGCGACGCATCTGATAACGCCAAAGAGAAGATGAGAAGTGGGGAGAAAAAGCACCTGAGCACCTTTTATTTGATAAAGCGCACTGAGGCTGTATCTTTATCACAAAGGCCTGTCTGAATGAAAAGTGTCTTTCCCTCACTCTGTGAATCACTGTGACAGTGGGGCATGGCCTGGCAGAATCTTAATAAAGGCAAAGCAATGTGACTTTGCCAGCCTCTGCAGACCCCTTTGTGATATGGGTGGAGATTTTAATGAACAGAGAATGATCAGAAAGTTATCATTGTCAGGGGCCTGGCCCTCTTTTCTTTGCCGCTGCCTGCATGGCGGGCCCTTGAAGCACAAAGGAGTTCTATAAATACATCAGAAAGTGCAGGACATGGCGTCCTATGCGTCTCACCTGGGCGCAGACGAGAGCGGACCGGGCGTTGGCGGTGGAACCCGTTGCGGCGAACGTGTGGAACCCAGAGACCCCTGGGGGGTATGAACCGCCGGTCCCACGACCAGGCAGCTGCCATTACTGAAGCACGTTCACATTTCAACCGTTTTCTAAATGAAATATAGTTTGCTACAGACCGGCAGGGATTTGATGGACAGCACTGATTGGGGGCTTTCTGTTTTCTTTTGAAGGTCTCTTGTGGAGTCCTCTGAGCCACGCGGTAGACGTGGCAATGTGGAAGTCCGTACACAGTTCCTTTAATGCTGTCGTTGTGAATACAGGCCCTGCCGTCTTTTTTCAATTGATGATAAAAGACTTGCCTGTCGTCCACCGCTTTGAGCTCTAGGGGGAAGTATTACTATGCACACATGGCCGGGGACTCCAGGCTGTCTTAGCTCTGCCAAGATCAAAACACCAGCCAAAACAGCCAACCACACGAGCCTCACCAGTCACACAACTTCCTGGCATTTTCTACTGCGAGCTTACAGACGACGCTCTGATGAGTTTTGATTTGTTTATTGATTTTTTTTTTTTATCTTAATTTTATGGTCCCAGATGCTAGGACTGATTGGATTTAACAGTGTGAAAGACAACAGGCCACCTGCAGGTTTATCAATCAATAAAATTAAAAATTAAAAAATTAAATATATATATAAAGACGGATATAAATAATAAATGTTACCATTTATAGGCAGTAATGTAGTACTGCATAATTTTGATTCAAATGTATATGAAATGGTGGATTTATTTGTTTATATAAAGCTTACAGGCCTATAGTCAATCTAATGATTTTAGCCTGTTTAGGGACAAATACAACCCAAACAAATGAAAGCTCCTGGATTAATCCAGTACCGTATCTCAATAAAGTCTGTTTAACATGCTCTTTCTCCCTATGGCGGTGGAAGCAAGAGATTGCATCCAATGAAAAATTGTTCTCACCAGGCAATGGGCAACATGGGTTGTGACTGATTGGTCAGACAGTCATAAAAGTACCTGCCCTTTTGTGCTAAATGTGTCTGTTTGGGTAGCATTTTTTGTATTGTATTGCTGTATTAAGCTTAGTGTTCACATCTCTGTAGTGCAGTATTAGGAAGATATTACAACTTGTTGATACTCAAAATGATTTTTAATTATCCTGGTAATGTAATAAAAAATGAATGAATTAATAAATGAAATACATATATAAAATACTAATAATAAATCATATTTTTTATTATCATTGCTCTATTATTATGAAAGTCAAGTTAAATGATATATTGGTGTTATAGTAATTGTCAGTCAATGTTGTATGTTCGTTTTGCTTTAATGTTATACGCAAATGAGGCAAGAAACCCATATTAGGTAAAACACTGATGTGTCTGCGTGTTAATATAGGATGCTAGGCAGTCTGAGTGAACAATCACTCACCACAGTGCAGTATAAAGAAACGCGTTTCTCCTCCATCTTTGTTTTGAAAGTACAAGGAATGCCCGCCCTTCCCACGGACCTCCCACTCCTGCCCTTCAACCTATTGGTTGACGTACTACTACGTCACAATGCATTGCGTCGAAAGTCAAACTCCAATGAACTTTTCCAGTGCACATCGGTGTTGTTTCAGTGAGCTAGCATGTGTCAGTCTCCTGTCTTACCAAAGCATGGCTGTCATTTAAAATCAATGGCAGACCTGTCTTTTTGAACACATCCACATTTTCTGTGTCTAGGTGCCCTTGCTAACCACTTTAACCAGGTGCAAGCTACGGTATGAATGACATCTGCTGAAATGTTAACTCCTTAATCATCATTAAACACATCAGAATGTGTCAGTGTGTTCACATTGTGTATATCTATTTTTTTTACTTGCCAAATAAAACAAACTAACTAACCTGAAAAGACATTTCTACATATCATATACGACTAGGGTTGCCAACTTTCTATCAACCCTATATGACAACCCTATATGCCACAAATATTAAAGACAAGAGTGGGAAACATCGATATTAGTTAATTGCTTGGAGAATGTTATATTTAATTCATTTCAGTAAAACAGCATAACAGCGAGGCAGACCTATTATTTGGACAGAAGTTATTTTGCCCTTTAACAAACATTCCTCCTGGCCGCCCAGGCATGCTAGATTTCAAGCCACACCTTTTCCTGTTTCCTGGATTTTCAGTCCTTATGAGAATAACGTGGATCCATATGAGGATACAGTTGGTTGGATGGAACCCGGATTACATTTAAGACATGTGAGTTTGACTTGCATTTGCGTCCTTATTTAGTCTGAGTCTGTATATTTTGAATCTAGGCCACAGTCTTCATTGTTTGTTTTTGTTTGTTTTTTGCACAAACCTTTATAGCTGAGGTAATACCGGATAGGGAAGTAAAGCAATCACAGGGTGTGTTCCCCTTTCTCCCTTTCGTGTTACCATGGAATAAGAGAGGGAAAACAGGGCCCTTTTGGGCTTGGATAGAATGACTCTCCCAATTGGTTTCAATTCGTAATTGAAATGTAATAAGAATGCATCAGTAGCGGTAGCACCGTTACCTCACGCGAGTCTTGTGATGAATTGACGTGTTGGGCGTTAATTGCGGCTGTTAAAAAACGCATTGATTTTCGCTGGAATAACATAAATTCAAATCAACTTGGCCCTCGCTTCGCGTTGCATGTGGAAAGCATTCGCCAGTGTTCCGCCGTTTCCTCTCAAAGGCATGATTTAGAATGAACACATCTGCACCCATTCACAACCGAGGAACGCGATATCAATTACCCTTATTGTTTGTACACACACATACGTGTATTTACACACACACACACACACACACACACACACACACACACACACACACACACACACACACACACACATACATATAAATATATACATTCTGAAGAAAAATATCGCTTCTCTTTGTCTGGCTAAGGCTTGTAATTGATTCTGATTAATCAACGTTGTGAAATATGGTAATGGTTGACTAACAGCATTTCAGTCACATTCATTCTTATTCTGTGTAGACAAAATAAACCTAATTCATCATTTTACCCTTGACAGAGCCTGTCACAAAATGTTTAAGCTCTGTCTAGCTAATGTTACGAACGTGTCGGACCTTTCAGAAAGGGTTAACCCTCGATGTGAGTTATTGTCTTGCACTGTAGTCATAGCAACAGGTTAATAAGTGGCTCCTCTAATCTTCCTCTGTAGCTGTGCAGGTTGCTAAGATACGCGTTATATTCTGGGCCCAAGAGAGGACTGCAAACTTATATTAATATGTACTAATAATAAGAATGAACTTTAAAGAGGACAAAATAATATTAACATAAAACAAAGTAGACATGTCAAAATAAATAAACCTCAAAAAGAAAACTTAAAACAACAACAAATATTGTAACAGTATATCCATTTGATTTGAATGTTTTTAAAATGCATTTTGATACAGTCGATATTGCTTTGCCATTATGCATGATAAGTTACCCTGTTTAGGATGTCTGGTTAAATTGTACTACTACTATTTAATATTAATAGTATTAGTATTAATACTACTATTAATGCCAGCATTGCTGCTGCTACTACTACTACCACTACTTTCTAATATTTTGGTACTATAGAATATTACTTTATGCAAGGTAAACAATATTTTGTACTATGGAATATTACTTTATGCAAGGTAAACACAAATGCCACTGTCCATTACCAATAGCTGTTTCATCCTATAAATAGGATGGCTATTTGCCAGACACCAGCATATAGCACCAAGGTAGGACCAGGCCAAGAAATAAATAATGTTTGTCAGAGCAAATCCTCTCTCAGTCAGAGACAGCTTCAAACCCCTGGCTCTGGAGCTAAAAGGCAGCAACAGTACCCACAGCGCCATCATCTCTTAAAAGCGGTTTACCATGAATGGCTCTACTCTAAAACCTCCATTCAAAACCATCAAAATCAATGTCAATTCTGGCAAGTTTCTTGCATCATGGGAAAAATCTCCAGCTCCTGCTTATTGAAAAACAGACCCTTCTGCTTGTGCAAAAAAAAGCAAAAAAACAAACAAAAATAATAAGCAATTTAAATGCCAAGCAACAGGACATTTAAGAAGAAAAAGAAAAGAAGAAAAAAAGTAAAAAGAAGTATTGCTTCTGGGTTGCATCATTCCTCCTTCAGTAGTTTTAGAAATAAAAAAATAAAAAAACCCACCATCTTTGCCATCTCTGTCGGGGGGCCCAGTAAGACAGCCAATGTCAATGAGTTCTTCCTCTGAAATATCTCAGGAGACAGATCATTCCTGTTAATAATTACCACAGTTCCTGCATGTGGTGCAGAGGTTCAAGCACTGAGCATTGGCCCTGTGGGTCACAGACGACAGTCACAGATAGCACACTGGCGCTGTGTTTGTTCCTGCAGGATGCCAGAATGTATTTTTTGCCTCCATTTCTCCAGTAGAAATTCAACTATATAACTGCCACGCATATCAATAATATGATACAATGTGTTGTAAGCATACCAGTATACTTCTGATTTACAAATAAATTGCAATTGAACAAATATCACTCAGGAAATGTGCAAATATTAAAAGGAAGCTGTGCTGGTAGAACAGTAGAGTAATGCCAGACAAAGACACTCTGAGGTACGATACCTATCAGTGCAGCACATGGGCATAGTCATTAGGCTAAGAGTTTGATATTGCGCAGTATTGTTGTAGAGGCTCAAATTGATCAAATTTCATCAAATTTATTCTGGCTGGAGAAGAAGTATGATCTTCCCATTCCAAAGCCTTTTTTTGCACCTCCAAAGTTTTCCCACTCCCTTCAAATGGCCAAGATGCTTTGTTCTGGGGGGATCAGAGGAAAACATGCTAGGATTCAAGAGGACCTAATAAAAACAAGGACCAAACATCTGTGTCATTCTTGTGTCTTTTTAAAATGTACATATACATCGTGTATCCATGTATTGTATTCTTTTAAAGTGAAATGTCAAATATACTAAAAGACTGAGCGCAAACTGACACAACAACCGAACAGATAAACTGGGTTTTTTTCTAGCTCAGAAGTTTGGAAGCAGCTGGGGGGAAAGTGTTTGGGCTCCTTTCGATGGAGCCCCCCCGCTCTGTCACCACAGCGCACGCCACCAGGGAGGAAGGCAAGGCAACGCTGGTGTCCTGCTTTCCCATTTCAGTCTATGGCCCTGTTTGGTATTCCGAACCTGTGTGTGGAAGTGCGTGAGTGTGTGTGTGTGAGAGAGAGAGTGCGTGTGTGTGATTAGGGTGAGATAATTAGAGAATAATAGGGCTTCTGTATGATTTATGAGAATAGATTAAGTGTCAGAACTGAAAAGTGGCAGGTTAAATCGCACTGACCCACAAAATACCAACACAGATTTTTATCACGGAGCTTCCTGAAGGCCACAGAAGGGGGGAGAGAAAGAGAGAAAGAGAAGATGGAGAGGAGGAGAGAAAGCTTCACATTTCACGATTTTGTGGTGTTTTTACATTTGTAGTTTTTTCTGACTAAATCTTGACCGAAAACTCACTATACTCTAGATATAAAGAAAATATAGACTATAGACAATATACTCACTAAAGTGGAGTTACACTGGCTTGATTTTTATTTTAAATTGTATACAGCTACATTTCAAATACTAAATTGCGAAAATGCCAAATTTACATCACAGAGTGAAATTTACATCACAGAAAAAAATAACTCATTTTGTTTATTTTTCTGTCATGCTGGCCATCTATTGGGCACGAAAATTGGAGATTAGACATGGGGCTCTGTTCAGCTGCAATGCCCTTTGCCTTCAAATTGAAACGAGATAGATCTTAGATATCATTTTCTGCTCATTTCAGCAGTTGCCAAACTGTCCAAAAGAAACAAATATTGACACTAGCCAAAATTAATCACTCAAAGTTGAGGTTCATGGTCTAGCTAGCCAATGCATGCTACAATATGCATATAAGATGAACATATGACATGTGTAATGTGTCATAATAAATATTAAAAATATATAAATCTGAATCTTTACATACTGTATGTCTTAAATTCAAAGATAATCCTACTCTGATCTTGAGTTCAACTAAATATATTATAGTGAAATTACCTTTATGGGCCACCATATTTACAAATGTCAGCCAACAGCAGCCTTTTAATATATGGTAATAGTCATATATTAAAATCACATGAAATGAAAATATATATATTTTTCATTTCATGTATCTACAACAGTTGTGAAAGGTCTTCTGGTCTTCGTTTCACATCTGACTTAAAATCTTAATGGCCTCTTCTCAAAGGTGGTAATCACCTGCCGATTGAGAGATCTCTCCAAAAAACGCAGAACCAGTGTCAGTGTTCTCATGCGTTGATGTCATTTTCTCAGGGGAAAATCGTGAATTTTTACATTTGGAATGTGAGAAATGCAAATGTTTGTTTTTCGGTTCTGGCGTCCTGGAAGTGCTCACATGCGAATCACATCATCCTTTCGCTGTTGTGACACAAACAATCTCCTTTGAATCCAAACTTCAGTGCTCACTCGCTTTAACATTTCCTCCATACATTTTTACCACTTGCCAAATTACCATAAAATGAGAAGAGAACTGAGTGGGTGAGAAATATGGACCTGGCATGCACGTCTCACATTTATGAAAACTGCTCAATCATAATTCATATAAAATGTACAGAAATGTAGCACGTTTATAAAATGCTATCAAATGAGGGGGACCGAAGAAATAGCTTCATGCTCAAGCACTCTGCAGTAAAACTGATTTACAAAAACAGGTTTAAAGTGGAGCCTTCTGAATTATAAGCCTTTTCCGTGTCTGGCCACATAACTCACGCAGTGGGAGATGAAGGATGTAATTACTAGGTGGTGCAACACCAAAGTAACAGATTTGCCCAAATTGCTGGCTTCTTCCTCTGTGGTAGATCACTCCCAGTTCTTGCTTTGTAGAAAAGTAGCAAGCATACATATATAATATATATATATATATATATATAGCTTTAGAAATCAGTGCCCAATTATTAACACTACCATACAATTATAATTATGCTTTGCACAACAGCAACAGAGGATAAATGTGTGTGTGTGTGTGTGCATGTGAGTGTGTGTGTGTGTGAGGGGGGGGTGTCCTGTGTGTTTGTGTATGAGAGAGAGAGAGAGTGTGTGTGTGTGTGTGTGTGCATGTGAGTGTGTGTGTGTGTGAGGGGGGGTGTCCTGTGTGTTTGTGTATGAGAGAGAGAGAGAGTGTGTGTGTGTGTGTGTGTGTGTGCGCTTCTCTCTCTCCATTACAGAAAGCAGCCATGAGCTGAGTGTCTCGGCACAGTTGGACAATGTCTGCCAATGATGACATTTGGAGGAGGTGAAGAAGAAGGGCACAGCATTGCAGCGCAGATCAATTAAAAGCATTGGAGCCCCTCAGTCGTTAATCTTTTATAGAGAGGACTAGCTGGGCTCTGAATGCTAAGCAGGGCAGACACGTTTTACCCAAACGAGACATCCGCCAGTCTCGCATTTAGCATTAAGCCTCAGACATAGGGGGCTATGATTTTTTTTCTCTTTCTCCGAAGCGCTACTTTGGAAACGGGCTTGTGCCCATTTCTGCACAGATGGCAGAGTAACCAACTAAAAATGCACGCTTATGTAGTGCACTCACCGCACATAAAACAACTTTTTAAAATAAAACAACGGGCGCATGTTGACGTCTCAGAATCATACATTCTTTGATCAAACTGCCGTTAAGTGAGATGGGCTGCTGGGTGTGAGAAGACAGGAACGAATGTGCAGCCAAGCTTTCTGCATTCGGTCTTCCCCGGCTATCCTCGCTGCTGTGGGCCTTCAAATGCCCGGCAGGCTCCAGACTCATCAATGCGCCTTAATTTCTGTCGATACCTCTTTAACTCGAGCTCTCTCCGTACCTGTCTGGTAACCATGACAACCTCACCCGTGTCAACAAGGCCTCCGTAAGACACGGCATGCTGCATTTCTCTTTTTGAAAGGATATCGATTAAGCCTTTACAGTACATAATGGGAGCAAAAGCGTGGGCCGGCGTGGCCAGCTCAGGTCTGTTTTCAACTTTATATTTAGTTAGAATCTCTTACATTAACGTGTGCATGACAATGAAGGTGTGATCTACATCTAAGGCCTTTTAACACCAAAACAATAAAGAAAGAGTTAGTTAAAAAAGTGAAAAGGCTCGCCGTGATGAATTCACAGTAAAGAGGGGATGTCCTGAAGGTGCTGGTAGAACTACAGTACGGTCATTAAGCAAGCAAGCAAACTTTTAGGTGGAAAAAATAACCTCTTGCATGTTGTGGACAGTTGTGGATATGTCATAAATTCGACCTTGTAGGAGTCTGAGAGAAATGCAGACTTTTCGTTTCTAAATATATGGAACTGACGCTCCGGGGACAAAGCTGGTGGTGCAAAAAAACGCTGGCTCTCCAATCTGTCGGCTTCCCTCCCTCTCCATCCTCACCTCTCAGATTCGTTATCACTTTGTGGAGAGACCTGACTGAGTGAGAGACCAGGAGTCACCGGGCTCTTACATAGGAAGCCTCCCCAGAGTCTACTGCACTGAACCACACTGCTCTATTACAGCGGTGCTGGAGGGGTTCGAAACACAGTCTGAATAGTAGTGCACATTGTCTTGAACAAGACATCATTCGAAAGTGTAGAAACTACGGATGCCTTAAACCTTGATGAATTTTTTTGTTTTGGCTAACACATATAGCCAAAGAGGTACAATGCTTAAAAATGATATTCTCATAAACTGTAGGTCCAATTAACATGCATTTTCTTAACTCCTGCAGCGCATAACTGTCCTTAACTGTGAAGGAATAGTTGCTGCTTCAAAAGCTATGGATAACATGAGCTAATCAGTTACAAGCATTGACTTCCTAGCTCTGATTGCCTATAGGGCTGATTTGAACAAAAATCTGCATATAAATAACCTATGCACCGCCATATAGTGATATATATCAAATTCATATTTGTATGTGACAGTATGGATGGCATAAGCAATATTGCTTTAATGAAACTCTACAGAAAACATTGCACGTAGATAAGATTGTAATCATGTAACCATATAGATAAGATTAAGATTGAGAAGGAGAGGATCAATTTCAGGTAATTCGTACCATCAGCGTTTGCCATCACTGTTACCTCATTGCAAGAGTTCTCCTCGGTGAGATGCCACACGCCATACCCGCTGGCCACAGGCTCTTCTGCCGCAGTCATTTGTTGGGTTTTGAAAGCTGTGAGCCACGAGGTTCCCTGAGGAGGAGGTGAACCTTCCTGCTCGGGTTTTGCAGCTCTTTTGGAGGAGCTGTTACAGGGTAAGTACTGAGCGAGTGGGGAGCAGTGGGGTTAGAACATGGTCTTGTCAGCACCCCCTGCTCCCTGCATCTCTACCGCTGGACAGAAGAAGAGAAGTCTCAGAAGAGGAGTGCAGCACTACAAACACATTCTCACGACTGTCACTGATAGTTTTTTCCTCCATTATTATCATCATTCATCTCTGTGCCCCACAAAAAGACCGCAGCTTCTGTGATTCTGTTTAAACTGGGACTCTGGGATCTCTGGTCCAGGCCGAGCTGTTTCCTTCATTTTAATCAATTCATGATTTATTGCCCCCCCCCCCCCCCCCCCCGTGCCCCCACTCCCAATTTCAATCCTATTTATTATGCATCATTCTCCCTTTTAAACCATTTGCTTCTCACCTCCTTTGCCAATTTGTTATTCAGATTAGATTAACGCTACTATCTCAATTAATACAATGGCATCTTCTAAACACATTCTTTTTCTAATTAAAGTGAACAAAAAAAGTCACTATAGGCATTTTACAGCAGTATAAGCCAGTTATATTACAGCATGCATTTTAAACCAATAAAATCTATAAGATGTTTTTAACTCTTGAATCGGGCAGGAGGAACTGAGGAAATGAATAGATCAGTTACACTTGGTTCTACAGGACTGTGCTTTATTGTAGTCTAAGCAGAATATAATGAACTAGAGAACTACAGAGTTCAGGAGCACTATGGGAGAAACCAGTCCAAATCAGGGGAAAACAGGGCCCTTGATCAATACTATTTCAAATTACATCTCTGTTTTAGGAAAAAAAAATAAACATAAAAACTTTGTTTATTCAATAAATTATTTGGAAAAAGGTATATATTCATATGCTTCAACTGAAAAAAGTAAATAAGTAAATAAATAAATACATAAATAAACAATTCCATAAAATATGACAGTTTTTTTGGCAAAAAAAAAGTTTAAAAAAAAAGATAATAGAGCGAAGCTGGGAATGTGTTCTGTTATGATTTTATGTTTTAGGCTGCCTTCCTGTCTGTGAGCCTTTTCCTGAATAATGGCTCAGGGCTTCTGGTCCATACAAGATTGGGACTAAGCTGTTCTGGTCGTTAGCCGTAGCAAAATTTGGTCCTTATACCTATGCAGATGAAATGTTGTGACATCGGTCCTAACTGGTGTCAGAAGTGGGATTGAGGCAAAGACTGGCATCGCAATCTTTCAAGCTGACATCAGTTTCCTCAGTGTCTTCAGGCCAGGGTAGGAGAGAACATGAATAACAGCAAGCCTTGGCATTTAGCAAACAAACAGGCAGAGGCAGTTTGTCTTACATGCTAGTATGGGCAGCATTTTAAGAGATCTTTGTTTAGGGTTGATGTCGTTGTATACATTCCCGAGTTCAGTACCCAGACGACAAGCTAATCTTGGAGAACCACGTCAGAAAAGTGCAGTCCTTAGTACACACTCCTCTGAGGTAAGTGCAGCGTACATGGAAATGGCAATAAGCAGTAAGAGGAGGAGGACAAAAAATAAATATGAATCTAATCAAACAAAAGCGAAACCGTCATTCATCACGGTAACAGCTAAGCTTTCAAAGCATGTTCAGGCTAGAAATCCTGCTTTGAGGTTTCAATCATATTGTTTCTGGGTATGGTGGAAAGTTTATTTTAGAATTTTGAAATCACACCCAGCAGATTATATTTAATTAATTTAAGCTGTGCAGATTCATATGACTGTTTCTTCAGATTATAACTTCCTTCGCTACTTAATTTTTTCATACCATGAATGTAAGAGCTTGCTGTCTGAATACTGAACACTAAACCTCTTAAAATGTGCCCATATGTGTTTAGGGATAGCACTATATCCCTTTGATGTGTATGGCGAGCGCATATCAGAATAAATATTTTGGGCAACTGGGTCTATCCCAGCTTCGAAAAATGAGAAACAAGCAAACATAACAGAGAAATCATTCAAACACCAGGAATATAAAAATCATTTAAACATCGGCGCATCAATATACAAGAAATAAAATCATTTTCTCTATTAATGTTTTTTTGTGATAAATTATTTAATAGTTGCCTTCTTTGAAACTCAATGAAATATATTAATAACTATTCTTTTCAGTTTTTTCTTTGTAACATGTTTTTATTGTACAGTCTATAAAGAAGGTTGATAACGGAATTAAAAAATAAGCTATATTATATGTACAGGAGTACTGGAGTCAGGGGTAACCTGGGAAAGCGGAGGCAGGCTGTGGAGGATTTGCATGGTTTTTCACGGCACACTGTTGTTAGTGCAGGGTCCTGCGGCGGGCTGGGGCTTTTTGCGCAGGCATGAGCAACGGACGGCCGTCAGGGCTGACGCAGTGTCTGTTGAGGACCTGTGCTCGTATCAGGGTTCCGCTCGGAGTCCACCGCTTCGCAAGCAGGGGGCGGGCTGTTGTGATGCCAGGCCTCCGCTGTTGCCATGCTACTGTATCTCGGAGACCTGAACAGACGGGGGATGGGGCAGGGGCTGCTTCATCTTTGAGGGTGGAACACTCTCGCTCGATCGGCTTCGATTGAACTGACCCACTTACCGCGACGTCTGTCAGTAATACCGTGACGTTTCACTGTAAACATAGGCCTGTTGAAGGCCGTCTCCTGGTGTGTGTTCAATCGATGCAGAATAACGGATTCCTTATAGTCCCATTCGAGTCTTAAATTGAGGCATGGTGTACATACTTAATCAAACGGGTCAACAGAAAGAAAAAAGACAGCCCTGAACACCCCCCCCCCCATACTGCTGTGGATACACTTTAAATTGACATCATGGTGTTCCACACATGTGTGTGTGGGGGTCAGGACCATTCTCTTTATAGTGTTTGCAACCTGCTTCTGTTTCTTTGCTGAAAGAGTACAAAAACAATTCTAGTTCTCACTACTCCTCAGATTTGAACCTCAGCTTCGTTTTATAACATGATTGTATATTAACAATTACTCATATGTACAGGAGTGCAGCACTTCCTCTGTTTGATTCAGTCTTTAATTACACAATGACCTGATAAATACAAGGTGATGTGAGAAGTTCCTGGAGTGCCATAGCTTGCTGGCCTGGGCTCGGTATGCTAATTTACAGCAGAGAGACCCCCAGACTCACAGACTTCCACACCGCCCCCCCCACAGCCCCCTGGCTGTGCTCCCCCCCCTGCTGGTCGAAGCGGAAATCCAAAAAGGGCAAGGCTCTGAAATTCTCCACTAATCGATGACATCAATGTCTCTGATGCCCTGAGTAACAAAGTGATTTTGTGGAGTTTCAGTTCAGCACCCACCCACCTCCCCCTTTACTGCCACATGCGCACTCACACACACACAGACAGACACACATGCATGCACGCACGCACACACGCGCACACACACACCATTAACATCCACCTGATGCGTTGGCACAGGAAACACTTCCACGAAACTAAGAAGTATAAGCTAAGATAAAGATTAGTAAAAAAACGTCTTTCCTTAAACAACTATAAGGAGGCATCAATTTCCCCTGCCCCTCGTCCTCCCCTGGCTAACAGGCTCCTTTAATTAGCTCTCGGCTTCCTGCCGTTAACGTCTCTCTTCCTTTCCTCGACAATTACTTTCTTGCTATTTTGGGTGAGCGTGCTAGGAAGTAGAAGGCTCAGAGGGATGATCCACCGGGTTTGTAATGCGGCGAGCGATTGGAAAACTCAGAGCTCACGTGGTCTTAAGTGCAAAAACGGAATGTATGCAAACAGCAGGACACCTGCGCGATGGAAGCGGTCTGCAAAGTTTCCAGCTGGCTGAGTGCAGGCTTACTACAGCTGCAAGATTTGTCTGTGGCGCACAAACACACACACCTTTCACACCTGTATTTGATCAAATCTGTGACTGACTGGCAATCCTGGACAAATGACTGCGCTTTCATTTCTATGTCTGACACTTCAAGCGTTAAATCTCCCAAAAGTATGAATATTAGATGGTTCACGCTTAATTTTAACCTGTCCACTCTGTCAATCATTTGGGCAAAACTTTTTTGGGCAAAATTCTTTTGGTTTGTTTTTTTCTACCACCACGATGGTGGTGAACCCACACAACCTCATAAACACATAAACTATTCCTGTCCCATCTCTTTGAGCTGTCCTGCAGTCTAGGGGTCATGTCACTGCACATACTGACACACCGGCATTGTGGCAACTCAGCAGTCTGTGCATGAGCTCAAACAAGTCACAAAGAATGGCACTTTCTAGTTACGCAAGAAGAATCGCACAGGCAGTCTCATGTCAGCCAGTATGTGATACTAAGAAAATGAATGTCCATTCTTTGTACAATTATGCACTCTTTATCCAACAGGTATTTATCCAGCTTTTAGTATTTCAAATGTATATGTCAGTAGGATCTTCCATCCATCCATCCATTATCTAAGCCGCTTATTCCTGGTCAGGGTCGCGGGGGGGTGCTGGAGCCTATCCCAACATGCGTTCCGGGCGAGAGGCAGGAATACACCCTGGACAGGTCGCCAATCCATCGCAGGGCCAGTAGGATCTTAAAATGAAGAATAAGCTCATTAAACTTAGTTTGTTTGGTCATACCAACTGTGGCATGTACAGCTGCCAGCCCCTTCCATCCCTGAAAATATGAGAAGAAACCAGGGAATCACATGCAGTTAAGCGTCTGTCATGTCTTAGCAACAACTAAGGAAACATAGATAAAGAAAAAGAAACAACAGTACTAGTTCACCAGTCTGTCAGATTATATTTGTCTTCTGACACGGCTTCTTAAACAGTAGTCTGGCATGCGCCCCTGCATGTCAGCTTAGTGAAGTCAGTCAATACTAAACACAGAAAGTCCTTCCGTGTTCATCCAAGATGACTCCAACAACCACAGACCACATTTGCGTGAAGACTTCAAACCTCCACAATATCAATTTTCCAACACTCCATATGAAACCACACACCATTACCTCTCATGACCCATATACTGTTACTTCCAGCCACAACCAAACTTAGCACAGGCCTTTAGTAACCTGGTTATGCTTGGTTTTGTACGTACATGGTAAGAAGCTCTGCATCAAGACTGACATAAAGCCCCACTCCTTAATCCGTTCTCGTTGTAATGTGTCTACCCTTGAAGCGGGCATGTCGTAAACCAGAGTTCTGTAAATGCAGCTGCCCTTAACTTGCGGTGTGACCAAGGAGAAGCACCAAACTAATGCGTTCCCCACTGACAGACTGATGGAAACTCTTGACCCTGAGAGGCCGGCACTGTACGCTTTCCCAATATGACAAACTGTTTAAAATTAGAGCACGCGTAGATGGTAATACACCATTCTTAGACCTACTGTGACAGAACTTCTATTTCCTGTGTGCCACGCAAATAAATGTCCTCTGGAGGTAGGTGGAATGAGTCTTCAAAGCATAGGCATAACGAATGGGGGGGGCAACATGTAATATGCAAAACAGGATGCAAAACAGTCATATACCCCCCCAATAATTAGTAGATATAAAACATTCCCTTACATTATGTCCCCACCCCCCAATTTTATTATATTTCAAAGCTTGGATCTTCACCCCCTTGTGATACTTTGCTCACTGTTTCCTTGGCTAGTGTAAGTTCATGATGCATTCTTATAGGAAATCAGAATCAGGAGCCAGATTGAGGAGGGACTCTGGGTGTTTGGCCTCGCGAGCGACGACTCTGAGACTGCACAAGCTAGCTCAAGGGCCCTCACTGTGTGCTGAACCCAGGGACAGTCCCACTGATTTATTTAGTAGCACTTTCAGAAAGTGTGTGTTAATGTGGACATTTTCAAATAAATTCATGTGGTTTCCTTAAATATTCTGGAGATGATCACAGTGCTAAAGCAAAGTGTGAAGCACTGCCAAGTAATTGACGGACAGGCTGATGCAACTGAAGTACATATTGTGGCAGCCAAAGGGGCTGCACAAGGAAATGGCTGCCTGGCCTCCAACACATGGGAGCCCGAGAACACTACAGTTCCCAGCAGGTCACAGTCACACCTGAGCCGAGTCAAGGCAATGGGACTAACGACCAGCTGAAGGCCATTTCAAGGCCTATTTAAAGGGCTGATTCCCATCACACTGGAAGAGGAGTAGGAAAGTGTTTGTGAGGAGTTGGTGAGTGTGGAAAGGAGAGAAAACCGTGACGTCGTTTGACTAGCCGGGAATTAGAGAGAGTAAGAAACTGTGAAGTCGTTTGACCAGCCAGGATTTGAGGAGAGTGTTTTTTGGATTGTTTGTGTATGGAATTGGACTGTTTTGAGGACCCCCTTTGGATATCGACTGGATCGGACTGGATTGTGGAACGGAACTGGATAACGGAATTGGATTTTGGACATTGACAACGAGCTAGGGATTGTGGACTTTGTGTTTGTATTCCCCCGAATACCCTGCCGTTTGTTTTGTGTAGTGTTTTTCAAGATTATTAGTTTAATAAATTATTGTTTTGTTTTGAATACTGCCTCCTTCGTGGTTTTCAACTTGCCTACACCCTCTGCAAGGTCCGTGAGTGTCGCCCAACCCCCGGGGACACCACATATGGTGGAGAATGCGGGCAGAGGGCATCACCTATAGGCACGAGGAGGTAGTACAACTAAAAAATAAATTGAAAATGGAGCTTTTGAAACTGGGATGGATGTCAGATCCAAGAATCTTCTCTTGGCTAGAGAAAGAGGGAAAGAAGCACTTGTCTCGGGAGCAGAGAGAGGTGATATCCGCCTTCCTGAGGTTGCCAGAGCACACAAAAAGACGGACAATGGAAGCATGCCCATTGTTCCTGAGGAAGAGCCTGTTTGCTGTGTCTAAAGTGCTGTGTGAGATGAGTCAGGAGGTGTGGAACAAGGAGCAGGCCCAATTGGCACAAACTGGTGCCCCGTGGTGTATATGCTCTATGGAATATGGCCACCAACCCAGTGAGTGTTCCATGAGGGAAGAAGTCGGCTGGAAAGACCCAAAGAAGGTAGCCCAGGACTATGCCTGCTCTGTGGCACCCCCTAAAGAAAAGGGCCACAAGATTCCAAGTAAGCCACAACCACAGCAGCGTGAAGCAGGAATTGCTGAGAAGTGTGCTGGGTTAGAGGCAGAGTTGGGAGAGAGGCAAGCCGACTGGAAGGGGTGAGTGCGGAACTTGAGTGATCATGTATTGATGCACATCTTGTAAGTCGCTCTGGATAAGAGCGTCTGCTAAATGCTTAAAATGTAAAAATGTAAAAATGCAAGCTGTGATCAAGGACCAGGATGAAGTGATCCGAAAACTAGAGAAATGTTGTCATGACCAGAAGGACGCCCTGGTGAAGAACCAGAAGCGGGAGGCCATTATTGAGGACCAATGGCGAGTCACCCTTCAGGAGGTCCAACGGCTGGAGAGTGCCCAGACTGAGCTGGACAGGGTGAAGGTTGAGTTAGGGACCTCGGAGGAGTGCCGTTAAAGCAAGAAGAGAAAAATCTGGCTTTGCAGGAACTTCTCCGAACCACCTCTGAAGCACTCCTGCTAGGACAAAATAAAAATGAAGAGCTCCCTCTACTGAGAGAGAAAGTGCATGTCTTAAGCACGAGACTGGACCGAAAAGAAGCCCAGCAGCGGGCCACAGAAAACTCATTTTGTGAAGTCCTGAAAGTCCAAACTGAGACTCTGCTGGATCTACAAGACCGACTGGAAGGGGTGAGTGCGGAACTTGAGTGCATAAAACGTGTTCCTGTTAAAGATTCTGGCACCCATGTGGAAATCATGGAGCCAGAAAGAGACTATGACCAGACGTTGGAGTCGGAGTGGAATCGATGGTCCTCAGTCCCCCTCAGCCTGCCAGACCTTGGAGGGGAACTGGAGGAGCAGTTTGCGGAGGAGGAGCTATGGTGGGATCATAGCGTGGAGGAAAGCCTCTTGGTGATGGCTGATGTCAGGTGGGACACCCAACCCTCTCCTGAAGTGGTGAGTCCATCTGTTCAGCTAAAATTGAGAAGACGGAGAAGAAGAGAAATCAGAAATTCTCACTGGAAAAGAAACTCAGAAAAGAACGGAAGTGAAATTAAAAGGATTAACCGTAACAACAGTTTATGGAGAGTAAATGCAAATGTGAAAAAGAAATGTAAGGATACACCGAACCCCTGTTGAAGAGTAGGTTTTCCCCAGTTCCCCACCTGACCCCCTGAAAGAAAAAGGGACGTGGAAGAAAAGGCCAAAGAATGGACTACGGAGTAAAATGCTGCACAGGGTTCGCTGGAGCAGCCATGGAAGGCTGATGAGGACCAGAGCAAGAGTGGTAACCGTTCTGTCCATGGAGCCCAGAGCCAGTACCCACATGTGGCCAGTTGGGGCAGACAAGGTGAGCAACTTGTGCCATTCACTAACGGCATGCAGATGGTTTTTCAGGCAATGAATGGAGATGGAATCTGGACATTTGATCCCGGTGGAGCACTGTCTGAGTGGACCTGGAGAGGGGGCCCTCCTGGTGGCCGCTGGACATAGGCCGCTCAGCCCTCCCGAGGTCAGAGCTGAGGAGGAGGGTGTGTGGCAGCCAAAGGGGCTGCACAAGGAAATGGCTGCCTGGCCTCCAACACATGGGAGCCCGAGAACACTACAGTTCCCAGCAGGTCACAGTCACACCTGAGCCGAGTCAAGGCAATGGGACTAACGACCAGCTGAAGGCCATTTCAAGGCCTATTTAAAGGGCTGATTCCCATCACACTGGAAGAGGAGTAGGAAAGTGTTTGTGAGGAGTTGGTGAGTGTGGAAAGGAGAAAAACCGTGGTTTGACTAGCCGGGAATTAGAGAGAGTAAGAAACTGTGAAGTCGTTTGACCAGCCAGGATTTGAGGAGAGTGTTTTTTGGATTGTTTGTGTATGGAATTGGACTGTTTTGAGGACCCCCTTTGGATATCGACTGGATCGGACTGGATTGTGGAACGGAACTGGATAACGGAATTGGATTTTGGACATTGACAACAAGCTAAGGATTGTGGACTTTGTGTTTGTATTCCCCCGAATACCCTGCCCTTTGTTTTGTGTAGTGTTTTTCAAGATTATTAGTTTAATAAATTATTGTTTTGTTTTGAATACTGCCTCCTTCGTGGTTTTCAACTTGCCTACACCCTCTGCAAGGTCCGTGAGTGTCGCCCAACCCCCGGGGACACCACATATGGTGGAGAATGCGGGCAGAGGGCATCACCTATAGGCACGAGGAGGTAGTACAACTCAAAAATAAATTGAAAATGGAGCTTTTGAGACTGGGATGGATGTCAGATCCAAGAATCTTCTCTTGGCTAGAGAAAGAGGGAAATAAGCACTTGTCTCGGGAGCAGAGAGAGGTTATATCCGCCTTCCTGAGGTTGCCAGAGCACACAAAAAGACGGACAATGGAAGCATGCCCATTGTTCCTGAGGAAGAGCCTGTTTGCTGTGTCTAAAGTGCTGTGTGAGATGAGTCAGGAGGTGTGGAACAAGGAGCAGGCCCAATTGGCACAAACTGGTGCCCCGTGGTGTATATGCTGTATGGAATATGGCCACCAACCCAGTGAGTGTTCCATGAGGGAAGAAGTCGGCTGGAAAGACCCAAAGAAGGTAGCCCAGGACTATGCCTGCTCTGTGGCACCCCCTAAAGAAAAGGGCCACAAGATTCCAAGTAAGCCACAACCACAGCAGCGTGAAGCAGGAATTGCTGAGAAGTGTGCTGGGTTAGAGGCAGAGTTGGGAGAGAGGCAAGCTGTGATCAAGGACCAGGATGAAGTGATCCGAAAACTAGAGAAATGTTGTCATGACCAGAAGGACGCCCTGGTGAAGAACCAGAAGCAGGCGGCCATTATTGAGGACCGATGGCGAGTCACCCTTCAGGAGGTCCAACGGCTGGAGAGTGCCCAGACTGAGCTGGACAGGGTGAAGGTTGAGTTAGGGACCTCGGAGGAGTGCCGCCTGGTGGCTATGAAGAAATTACAGGAGGAGCACCGCAGCTCTTTGAGGGAAATTGGAAACCTGGCTGTGCAGCTGGAGAACACCAAAGCATCTCTTTGCAATGAAAGCTGTGATCAAGGACCAGGATGAAGTGATCCGAAAACTAGAGAAATGTTGTCATGACCAGAAGGACGCCCTGGTGAAGAACCAGAAGCGGAGGCCATTATTGAGGACCAAGGCGAGTCACCCTTCAGGAGGTCCAAGCGGAGCAGGAGAGTGCCCAGACTGGAGCTGGAGGCACAGCTTGAGTTAGGGACCTCGGAGGAGTGCCGTTAAAGCAAGAAGAGAAAAATCTGGCTTTGCAGGAACTTCTCCGAACCACCTCTGAAGCACTCCTGCTAGGACAAAATAAAAATGAAGAGCTCCCTCTACTGAGAGAGAAAGTGCATGTCTTAAGCGCGAGACTGGACCGAAAAGAAGCCCAGCAGCGGGCCACAGAAAACTCATTTTGTGAAGTCCTGAAAGTCCAAACTGAGACTCTGCTGGATCTACAAGACCGACTGGAAGGGTGAGTGCGGAACTTGAGTGCATAAAACGTGTTCCTGTTAAAGATTCTGGCACCCAGGTGGAAATCATGGAGCCAGAAAGAGACTATGACCAGACGTTGGAGTCGGAGTGGAATCGATGGTCCTCAGTCCCCCTCAGCCTGCCAGACCTTGGAGGGGAACTGGAGGAGCAGTTTGTGAAGGAGGAGCTATGGTGGGATCATAGCGTGGAGGAAAGCCTCTTGGTGATGGCTGATGTCAGGTGGGACACCCAACCCTCTCCTGAAGTGGTGAGTCCATCTGTTCAGCTAAAATTGAGAAGACGGAGAAGAAGAGAAATCAGAAATTCTCACTGGAAAAGAAACTCAGAAAAGAACGGAAGTGAAATTAAAAGGATTAACCGTAACAACAGTTTATGGAGAGTAAATGCAAATGTGAAAAAGAAATGTAAGGATACACCGAACCCCCTGTTGAAGAGTAGGTTTTCCCCAGTTCCCCACCTGACCCCCTGAAAGAAAAAGGGACGTGGAAGAAAAGGCCAAAGAATGGACTACGGAGTAAAATGCTGCACAGGGTTCGCTGGAGCAGCCATGGAAGGCTGGTGAGGACCAGAGCAAGAGTGGTAACCGTTCTGTCCATGGAGCCCAGAGCCAGTACCCACATGTGGCCAGTTGGGGGCAGACAAGGTGAGCAACTTGTGCCATTCACTAACGGCATGCAGATGGTTTTTCAGGCAATGAATGGAGATGGAATCTGGACATTTGATCCCGGTGGAGCACTGTCTGAGTGGACCTGGAGAGGGGGGCCCTCCTGGTGGCTGCTGGACATAGGCCGCTCAGCCCTCCCGAGGTCAGAGCTGAGGAGGAGGGTGTGTGGCAGCCAAAGGGGCTGCACAAGGAAATGGCTGCCTGGCCTCCCGAGCCCGAGAACACTACATTTCCCAGCAGGCCACAGTCACACCTGAGCCGAGTCAAGGCAATGGGACTAACGACCAGCTGAAGGCCATTTCAAGGCCTATTTAAAGGGCTGATTCCCATCACACTGGAAGAGGAGTAGGAAAGTGTTGGTGAGTGTGGAAAGGAGAGAAAACCGTGAAGTCGTTTGACCAGCCAGGATTTGAGGAGAGTGTGTTTTTTGGATTGTTTGTGTATGGAATTTGACTGTTTTGAGGACCCCCTTTGGATATCGACCACGGACTGGATTGCGGAACGGAACTGGATAACGGAATTGGATTTTGGACATTGACAACGAGCTAAGGATTGTGGACTTTGTTTGTATTCCCCCGAATACCCTGCCCTTTGTTTTGTGTAGTGTTTTTCAAGATTATTAGTTTAATAAATTATTGTTTTGTTTTGAATACTGCCTCCTTCGTGGTTTTCAAATTGCCTACACCCTCTGCAAGGTCCGTGAGTGTCGCCCAACCCCTGGGGACACCACAATATTTTCATTGTTTCATTTAATTGTTTCCATGTGCTTACCAATACTCTGCTTTCATTGTTTCCTCAATGTTGTGCAATACTGTAACTAACCTGTACAAGCCTGCTATGAGCTGCCCCAAGGGACCGTCAGTGTGGTGGTTTGGGGAGTGGGAGATCACTGGGTCAATTCCCACTGCCATTGGATTCATTGGTGTCAGAAGTGGGATGGTGCCCATAGGGCCATTGGAGAGGCGTGTCTACATGAGACTCTTGGTATAGTGAAGCATGAGGGCACACTGTCCCAAACAGTGATAGTGATAGTGTAACAAACCTGTATAAGCCCCTTACGAGCTCCTCCAAGGGAGTTAACTCTGGGAGTTGCAGTTTGGGAAGTGATAGATTACGGTTTTGATTCCCGCTCGAGGCTACAATACACCTTCCCACCCTTCTTATCCAGTCTGTGCTTTAAAATGGTCAAAATAAGGCAACATTTTAGGAAATGAACACTCTTTCTAATCAATGGAAGTGGAAGTGGAATGAAGACTATGTCGGGCCACATTTTCATGTTGAGAGCCAAAGATTAGCGGAAAGGTTGCGGAAAGGTTGCCGCCAGGCAAAGGAAATAGTTTTGTTTTTTGTCGGCTTGGGAAAGAGTGGATTATTGGTGGCTTCCCATTTTGACCAATTTTTTTGTTGTGCGACGCGTCCTTGGGACAACATCACGACAACATCACAAACATGATCCCTGGCTCTAATTTGGGAACCTTTAGGACTGTTTTAATGAAATATCCAATATTAACTGACATTTATTGATTACTATTGATTGATTATTGATGAATTGATTGATTGCAGAAGCCAGGTCATAATCTCTGTTTATGTCAATGTTATTACATCATCAATATTGTTGATACAATTCTGTTTATTAATAATTATTATTATTATTATAAAAGTTAATCAGACGCTCCAGGTCCATTGTTGTGGTGTTAGAGAGTTGCTGGATATTGAACAATCCTGTGAATAAGGCTGTCTTGTGTTCCTGAACTGAAATGTAATGTACATTGGACCGATGCTGCCATGCAATCATCACCTATCATCAGTCATTTCTGGTTTGATTGATAGATCATTCAGATCTGCCAGAGAATATGGGGAATATTCATTTAATAGCATAACAATGCTATTTTGATCATAATTTTGTCCACAAAAAAAACGTAGTTTTCTATTATGTATATTCAGGGCCTAAGACGATGATTTGTAGAGAAGAGGAGGAGGTATTTGTTATCAAGAAGAACGTGTTAATATTGGATATTTACTTAAAGCGGTTTCATAAGCCATTGAACCCTCATCTTTATATAGTTTAAAATATTGTACCGAGAGGAGTCACTGAGTGGTCAGGTTATGTAGTGGCCTAGATAGCTGGAGGATTGAGCAAAGCGAGAATATCTGTAACAATGTATCGGGGGGCAGATGGCGGCTTTTCAAATGAGATGCACATGAATATAAGATACAGTCATAAAATAATAACAATTGAACGACCTCAGGAAGAAAGAAAAATAAAACATCTTTAACCGGCAGCAGGAGGACGGTCATGACGCATTCATTTTTACAGGTGCTGTTTGGATGCGTAGCCAGGGCACTCATACAGAATGGAACAGCTTGCCAGGTCAGGTAGTAGAGGCAGAAACACTTGGGCTATTCAAGTCTAGGCTAGATACAGTACTAGATACTCTTTAGATTAGGACATGACGAGCCTAGATGGGCTGAACAGCCCGTTCTCGTCATTATGTATTCTTATGTTCTTATGTTCTTATACAGTGCCATGGCGACTGGGAATGTGTCTTCTTCAGCTTTGGAGAGAAACTCCCAAGCAGGTATCTGATGTGTACTGACTGATTTCCTTATTAATTAACACTGCTGGGCCACCCCAGAGCCACCAGCAGCAAGCACACTACACTGGGGATACAGTGAGCACAGTGCGCTGTGTCGAAGCTGTGGATGCAGTGAGCACAGTACGCTGTGTCGAAGCTGTGGATGCAGTGAGCACACTATGCTGTGTCGAAGCTGTTCGCTTGGTTTTGGTCCTGGGGAGGGTTAATTGAGGAACCCCACTTCACGGAGTAACAACGCAGCCTGTGGGCACCGCTTGGGGGATCAGAGGCCAGCCCAGGCTTCTCTGTTGAAAGAAGCCCCACCACCTCTCAGTCTTTCTCCCAAACAGAGGAGCTGCCCCACCCCCCACCCCCTCTCCGGCAGTGGCCCGACCCGACCTGGTTTGTGGGTTGCGAACGCCTTAAGTGTTTTCAGAAGCTTTCCAAACAGAGGAGCTGCCCTCCGCCCATCCACAGTCCACGCCCCCCCACTCGCTGTGAAAGAAAATGGCAAACCTGGCACCCGAGACAGCCCAAATCCATCCCGAGCTAATGACACCAATCAGACCCCATCGGGTTCGAAGACGCTAAGTAAACATTTGAGCGGACGGACGGCTGCGCTCTGAGCGCGATGGATGGCAGCGGACTCAGTCTCCCATCACTGCCGCAGAGTGGCCTAGATTCAGCGAGAGCCCCGCAATTAAATCTTCATCTCTTTGCGATGGCAGGGCTTTCTATTTCTCACTCCCTCCGGCTCATCCCGTAAAGCCTTTCCGGAAAACAGGTTGGGGAACACGTTCACAATACCGTTTGGATAACACAATGACAGAGCTAAATTAGCTCGAGAAGCTTTCACGCTTCACTTTTTCCGATGCCAGCCAGCCTTGTTTTGGATGCTTCCTTTGTCGTCACAGAAATGTATGCTTTTTTTGTGTGTGTGTGTGTGTGTGTGTCACATGGCAGACATTAGCCCTCACCACCTGGATCTAGACACATCTGCAGGGGATGCATTGATTTTTTTCTGTCTCACAGCAGCTCGACGGACCCAAAGTGGATTTCAACCATTGTAAACGCCCTCACTTTTTTCCCTTACCCAAACATCCTGCCTTTCTGCTTGGCACAGCCAGGGGCTTCCCCAAAACGTCACAGCAGCCAATTCACTCTGGTATTCTGACAAGTCCATTCTTTTGGCAGTTTCAGTAGCTATCGAGTACCTCACTTCCTCCTATTTCTCTCTCTCTCTCTCTCTAGCATCTCTCTCTCTCTCTCTTCACAGGTCCGATGCCTCATTTGCAGAAGATTGTTTTTCGTTGTCGTTTTTAAAAAATAAGTTTCATGACAGCAAGTTCCCTGTTGCGGTACAAAACAAAAACCCTTTTCCATTTCACTTGGTCTTCTCAGTAGATTGTCGCTTGAACACAAAGGCTTATGTGAAGCCACAAAGATCTGCACCTTGCCCAGCACAGGCATATTGAAGTGTATTCAGTCTATTTTTTCTTTTTTCTCCAACGCAGTTCCATTTGCAACTCTCGAGGCAGCTGCAATGAAATGTACATCGTGATGAGACAGACATCCAGTGGCCCCTCGTTAATGTCCGGTACGGAGACTCACCAGGACAGACAAAACACTCTTTTTTCATCTTTTTTCATCTCCTTCCTCTTCACAAGTTTAAGATATCTTTTTATTCAAAAAAAAAAAAAAAAAAAAGAAGAAATTTGCAAATCTACTTTCCTATTCTACGTCTCTAAACTACCTGGTACTGCAAACCGCTACCAGATCAAATCATTTTCAGAACCCCCCACCCATTTCTTTATATCATTTTTTACATTTTTTATCTTTTTTTACATTTGATCTTTTTTTTCATATCCATACTTAGGCCACTGGATATTGACTTATTTATTTCTTTATTTTGACTATTACTATTAAACTGTAATACTTGCAGCTACAAGAGTTTTTTTTTTGAAATATATATTCTTTTAAAAAGCGTTTGGTCCTTTGGTCCCTATATGCTAAGGAATGATGAGGGTTAATAATCCTGGATTCTCCTCCTCTCCTCATTCTTCCTCTTTTCCAGAGCCCTCCTGGTCAGCTTGGCAGCCAGAGTTCTCAAAAACACTGGTGTAGGCACAAAAAATAAAAAGCCAGTGGTCTGGCATGTGTGCGTGTGAGAGCATTTGTGCACGTCTGTGCTTGTGTGTATATGTATGCACTAGTGCCCATGTGTGAGTGAGTGAGTGAGTGAGTGTGTGTGTGTGTGTGTGTGTGTGTGTGTGTGTGTGTGTGTGTGTGTGTGTGTGTGTGTGTGTGTGTGTGTGTGTGTGTGTGTGTGTGTGTGTGTGTGTGTGTGTGTGTGTGTGTGTGTGTGTGTGTGTGTGTGTGTGTGTGACTGTGTGTTTGTTTTTTGCATGCCTGTATGCATGTGCATGCTTTGAGCATAATGTGTCTACAAAGGTTTTCCATCTTGTTAAAAAAACAAAAACAGCAGCAAAAACTTAGTCTTGGCAAAATCCTCTTCCCTCTTCCTCAAATGCCAAATGCAAAACAGGGAAGATAGGCAGGGAGAAAAAATGAATGTTTGATAAGGGAAAAAAACACACATCCCAGTTCCTTTCCTCGGTTGCTGAATCCTTCAGTTTCTTCCCCGAATAACCAAGCGACCACACCTCCTTTCATGATATGTAGCAGAGCAAGAAGTCTTTTAACTTATACTGCACTTGTGTGGAAATATTTTTCGAGGCCCTTCATCCTGAAAGAGAGAGAGAGAGAACAACATCAGAGCCGCCAGCCTCACGCTTCCTGGTAAACAAGCAGACAGTGATATACAATTCAGCAAAAAAGATGTGTTTTAGCACACGGAAAATACATTTATGGTTAAAAAGTACAGGAAACACACTGAAATGCGGGTTATTTAAAGCGACTGTATTGTATTTGTATTGCCTCCCACGGAGCAATTCTACCAAGTTTCCACTTTCAGTGGCTGCTTCTGATTGGTCTGTTGGAACTCCAATGAGAAGAGGAGGGACGTTCAAAACATATACTTGAGACGGGTACAAATAACAACAACAACAACAACAGTAATAATAGTAACAATAACAATAATACAATTATGATCATAATGGATGATCCAATTGATGACACCAATTGTCAAACTCAAAGGGGCATCAACTCAAAACCACATAGAGATACTGAATGGAGCTAATTCAGACTTAACTACTTTTCATTATGCAATGAGGAAAATGGCAGATTTTTTAAAAGGAATATATGCTGTACTGTTTGGCCTGTCCTTTGAGAATATAACTTCTGCAACCCTGTAACTGAAGAGCCTTCTAACAATGAAAGATGTGATTCTGATTTTGAGTAAATTATGGAAAGCAGGGAGTGCAGTACAGGGTGTTACCCTTTGTGCTTGCGGGCCTAATCAAGGGACCGCCATGTTCATAAAACACCACAAGTTCTACAACCACATCTTCCGTGGAGATGAAAGCCAAAAGCACAGCTCCCAGTGGAAAAAAAACTAACTTTAGGAGGAATATTTTAGAGAGAAGCAATAAACAAAAACAAACCCTTTTCTTTTTTTTTTTTTTTATATAATTTTTTTATGCATGCATCAGGCATGCCGATTTGGGTTTAAGGAGCAAGCTCACTGCAAGTGTTCCAGCACAAACCTGCGGCGGAACAATGAGTGAGACCAATACAAGAGTGAGAGAGAGAAAGAGGTGAACCCCCAACAGACTGGCGCCAAAGACCCCCCTCCCCACACCCAGTCACCGTGCTGTTCAGAGGGGCTGACTTTAAGAGACTTTGGGGGGAATAGGGCAAAGAAGTTAATGAGAATCATGTGGGCTTGTCAGGGAACAAAAAATAAAAGCGTAACTTGCACAAAAAGGACCATTTTTTGTGACACTCTGATAGGTAAGGAGGCATTAACCTGGATATTCAATCATCTTCTGTCTTAAACTTTGAGTTTGAGTTAATTTTGGTGATTTCAAAACTTGCCAAAATGTGTTTGCGAGGCAAAACAGAAACGCTTTAATTTAATCATCAAGGTCAAAGTTAAGGACAAATGTTGACAGATTCCAGGCCACAGATGGGCTGCTCTTCTCCCCTGCAGATGCTCACAGTCTTCCAACAGTTATGGATCATAGTGTTTCACACACGTTTCTTCCAAATTCTTATCAGGGAACTACACTAACAAGTATAATATTTTCTATTATAGATTATGCAAAAAATACCACGGGTAAGCCACAAGACCTTTCTAATATAAGATAATTTTGAATGAGACAGACTCTGCCAACAGCAAAGAAAGAAAAAGGCAACAGTTTTGGGTGTTTTTGGCCCTGCTGTTGCGGGACAGAGGGGGTTTGGTTTTGGTGCTGCGCAGATTTGCGCAGGACTGCATGAAGAGCCTGCAGAGGGTAAACATCTCCCTAGGTACACAGAAACCCACATTAGGCAAACAAAAACGGGGCCTACTTCAGATGTAGATTAATTGCATGTAGAAGTGGTGTGTAAATATTCGCACTCAAACTGTGTGTGAAGTTGAACGGGCTTTAAATACTGTCGTTTTAACACTGTGCTTCTGCAAACAGAGGGGCCAGCTCGTTCGCAAAAGAGAGCTGCCGTTTTTCGGCAAAATTTTCAATCAAATCCTTGAAATTAAAAAGTGGGTGTCGGCTCCTTACAGGAACCATGTACAACACATTAGTACAAAAATCATGAAGGATTGAAGAGCACTCTTGGCATATATACAAATACAGAATATAAAATATCCATAAACACTGCATTTCCTAGAAATTCAAATGCACAAGGTCACATTATGACAGCAAAAAAAAAAGGGTCAACCAATCAACACTTCAGATTTACAACAGCTATAAACTGTGAAAGACGCGTCAATCACCTGCACTTCACAAATTGCCAAATAATATAGAGATAAATATGTCATGTATAGAAATATATAGAAATGAATCTACGCCAAGTCATGCAATGCAGTCACAATCCTGCCACATGACGTCATCCGAAATAAAATGACACCATGGGTTCAACTTACAGGTCTGGGAGTATGATTTTGAACTATGATTGGCCATGCCTGGTTCGCAGGTTGGTCGGGTGCAAAAGAAGAAAAGACGCGGTGGAATTTCTGCTCCTCACCGGAAATTAAGAAATAGAATTTAAACCCAGCGCACGACACCCAGCGGCTAAAATTCTGTGACTAATCAAATAAAGCCGGTTATTACGATCAAAATAAATGAATGAATTGATTTGATGAACAAGGAAAATGAAAACAAAAAAGAAGAACAAAAAAATAACTGAAAGGGAAACAAAATATTTAGCTAGCGATAAATGCTAACTAATAAGAGCCTTTATTTCTGTGAAAATCTGAAGAGTTCTAGTTCTAGCCTGTGAATGTTCACAAGTATCCATTTACAGGTATCCATTCACTACCTGAGGCAGGAGATGAAAGGCTGGAAAGTGCACTCTCAGGTGTAGATCCCTTCTTACTTAGAGCGATGAAACCCACACACATCAATATCCTTTGCCTACAACGTTGTGCACTTAAACGCATTCTTCATCAAACAGGAAACCATGCCATTTCCAGATTATTGTAATAGTTACTAAGATATATTTTCTATACATGCCAAGAGCACAACACCATTGCTGAAACGATTGTCATTATTATATTTCTGTGTGGGACTGGAAGATAATTGCTTTTATTCTGTACACAATTTCCTTCCCAGAATGCACCTCTGTGCAATTCTTCACTAGACCTACTGTAGCAGCCATTGAGTTGAGGGTAAACATCCCCCAGGCACATAACCTAGCTCTCCTTTGGGGATTGTGCTGTGCTTTTTAACCTTTGCTAACAGGTTTATATTTATTTACTTTTTCATTCAAATTATCATCTTTAAATTTAGATTTTTGAAACAGTGGTGAAGATTTGATAAACAGAAGACCCCTGGAGAATAAAAAAAAAAAACATTTAAAGAATGAATGGCAAGACCAGACAAGGGGAAAAACAGAGGGCACAATCAACACCCAGACATGATCACAGACAAGCGTGGCCTTCTGGCCCTCACGCTGGAGAACTGGAACGGGCTGGCGGGAGACCGAGCCGAGACACGTCGCCGTGAACCTGCTCTTCCCAGGGATTTTCTGAGTTTGAAAAGGCGGATGTAAGGACTGTGCACTGCGGTTCAACGACGGCTCCCCTACCGTCATTGCTTTCGTCAAGCCTTTTGTCAAAAATAAGCCCGGGCTTTCAATTCCTAACGTCGTCTCTTCTGTCGATTATGGCTATTGTGATTTTTAAGACTACTCTCCACAGTAATATTGATATATTTATCTCTTTGTTGCGGTCATCACTCAATATCTGGCAACATTTAAATGTACAAACATTATCTGACTACAAGATAAACTGGTTCAGAGGCCCATTTCACACTCCCCAAAACGTTTGTTAGACAGAATGCAGCGCCGTATAGTGCCATTTATACCCTGAACTACAACAAAATGTTTTACACTGACTAATGCATACGCATGGTATAATTCCATTGATGAAGATAATTAAGCCAACCTTCTTCCTTGTTAGACACAAAGGCATATTGTTAACATCTTTAATGGCACGAGTATACTAACATCATAGTTTATTAACAACGTGCCGCTCATAACAACACGACCCTTCGCTAGCTATGGCAGTCTCTGACTGCTCATCCAAGGAGAAGATAAGTATCTAATAGCAGGTGAGTGATATTACATGGCTGCCCCATAGTGGTCCAACCAGAACTGCAGTCCACTGCAATCTTCATCAGCACCAGGTAGCTATAATCCAGTATAGATTCAGTGTGAGGTTTTGTTCACCACACAAAGTTTCAACTGCAGATTTCAGACTTTTCTCTGCCCCTTTTTTTCAGGCTAGCAGCAGTGAAGCAGTGGCCTCCTGGCCTGGTCTGGCCCGGCCGCTGGCCTTACCTGGTGACGGTGGAGGGGTCAGTACGGTCGGTTGGCATCCTTCGGCCGCTTGAGCTGCACCTTCAGCCTCTTCATGCCGATCTGAAAGCCGTTCATGGCCTGGATGGCGGCCTGGGCACTGGAGGGGTTGTCAAAGCTGACAAAGCCTGACGGAGAAGAGAGAGAGGGAGAGGGAGAGAGAAAGAAGGAGGGAGGGAGTGAGTGAGAAGAGAGAGGCAAAATTCGAATCAAATTAAAGTGTTTGTTTTTTTCTTTAACACAGATAGGCAAGGTCATTTTGGTGATCGTTGAACTCGCCAACCTGTGTTTGTGAGAAAAAAAAAGATGAATAACACTTGCCTTGAGAGAGTTAGCCTAGCGAGCCCACCAATGCCAGGTCACCCAAACATTGTTTTCTGTCTGTACAACCAATCTGTCTCAAAGATACGGATTCAAATGTGTGTGAGTGTATTATAATGAAGGCAGATGGGGGTTAAAATTTGTGCGCAGGCCGGCTGAAGGCGCATTGAGAGAGGTTGTGGCCTGGCTGAAGGCGCAGTGAGAGAGGTTGTGGGCTGGCTGAAGGCGCAGTGAGAGAGGTTGTGGGCTGAAGGCGCAGTGAGAGAGGTTGTGGGATGGCTGAAGATGCAGTGAGAGAGGTTGTGGGATGGCTGAAGGCGCAGTGAGAGAGGTTGTGGGATGGCTGAAGGCGCAGTGAGAGAGGTTGTGGGATGGCTGAAGATGCAGTGAGAGAGGTTGTGGGATGGCTGAAGGCGCAGTGAGAGAGGTTGTGGGATGGCTGAAGATGCAGTGAGAGAGGTTGTGGGATGGCTGAAGGTGCAGTGAGAGAGGTTGTGGGATGGCTGAAGGCGCAGTGAGAGAGGTTGTGGGATGGCTGAAGGCGCAGTGAGAGAGGTTGTGGGATGGCTGAAGGCGCAGTGAGAGAGGTTGTGGGATGGCTGAAGATGCAGTGAGAGAGGTTGTGGGATGGCTGAAGGCACAGTGAGAGAGGGTTGTGGGATGGCTGAAGGCGCAGTGAGAGAGGTTGTGGGATGGCTGAAGGCGCAGTGAGAGAGGTTGTGGGATGGCTGAAGGCGCAGTGAGAGAGGTTGTGGGATGGCTGAAGATGCAGTGAGAGAGGTTGTGGGATGGCTGAAGGTGCAGTGAGAGAGGTTGTGGGATGGCTGAAGGCGCAGTGAGAGGTTGTGGGCTGGCTGAAGGCGCAGTGAGAGAGGTTGTGGGATGGCTGAAGGTGCAGTGAGAGAGGTTGTATGGCTGAAGGCGCAGTGAGAGAGGTTGGATGGCTGAAGGCGCAGTGAGAGAGGTTGTGGGATGGCTGAAGGCGCAGTGAGAGGTTGTGGGATGGCTGAAGGCGCAGTGAGAGAGGTTGTGGGATGGCTGAAGATGCAGTGAGAGAGGTTGTGGGATGGCTGAAGATGCAGTGAGAGAGGTTGTGGGATGGCTGAAGGCGCAGTGAGAGAGGTTGTGGGATGGCTGAAGGCGCAGTGAGAGAGGTTGTGGGCTGGCTGAAGATGCAGTGAGAGAGGTTGTGGGATGGCTGAAGGCGCAGTGAGAGAGGTTGTGGGATGGCTGAAGATGCAGTGAGAGAGGTTGTGGGATGGCTGAAGGCACAGTGAGAGAGGTTGTGGGATGGCTGAAGGCGCAGTGAGAGAGGTTGTGGGATGGCTGAAGGTGCAGTGAGAGAGGTTGTGGGATGGCTGAAGGCGCAGTGAGAGAGGTTGTGGGATGGCTGAAGGCGCAGTGAGAGAGGTTGTGGGATGGCTGAAGGTGCAGTGAGAGAGGTTGTGGGATGGCTGAAGATGCAGTGAGAGAGGTTGTGGGATGGCTGAAGGCGCAGTGAGAGAGGTTGTGGGCTGGCTGAAGGCGCAGTGAGAGAGGTTGTGGGATGGCTGAAGGCGCAGTGAGAGAGGTTGTGGGATGGCTGAAGATGCAGTGAGAGAGGTTGTGGGATGGCTGAAGATGCAGTGAGAGAGGTTGTGGGATGGCTGAAGGTGCAGTGAGAGAGGTTGTGGGATGGCTGAAGGTGCAGTGAGAGAGGTTGTGGGATGGCTGAAGGTGCAGTGAGAGAGGTTGTGGGCTCCATGCTCTGAGTTATTACCTGAGTGTCTGGCCGGAATGAGCCGGATCTTTCCACACTGCGACTCCTGCCCGCTTTTCTATCAGACGGCTCCATGATTGACGGCTCAAATTTTCCGCTTGCCGACTGATTTGATCACGCCTCTATGGGTCCAATTTAATTTGGGGGAGGGGCAGGCTTTTGTCAGCCCCAGAGAGATAAGGCCGGTGCTTTTACAAACGCTTTAAACAGACCAGGCAGCCGAAAACCTGTCAAACCGCTCCAACCCAGATCTCACTTTAATAAATCTTGCCCTTTCCTTCACATCGGCCTCCAAAAAGGTTAGCGTCGTGGGGGGAGAACCTGCAATAGCCCAGCTCAAATTCACTTCTGTCGATTTGCGATCCTTCAGCTGTGTAAATCAGATTGTATTTCCCTTCATAGGAAACTTTTACAAGAGCCTCCAGCGCTTTACAGCGAGCCATCTCACTGCTTCACACTTTCCTCTCATGAAGATGTAAACTGGCCAAACATCTCGTTAATTTCATTTCATCACTGCTGCTGCCTGATGTTCTTGAAAGCAACAATGCATTAGTGGATCACTGAAATAATAAACAGATGCCTAATTTTGACCAAAGTTAAGAACAAACGATAAGCTGTGTTTTTGAGGAGCACGAACAGTGCAGGCCCGTGAGGTCAAAGTTCACATGCATCTGCTATCAAACAGAAAAATAAATGGTTCATTGTTCGTTATCAGTAGTTTCAGGCCACAATCGCTCAGTGTGCTTTCCGTGTGTGAGGGCATTAACATTATGCTTCTGAAGTGAGCCCATTGGTGCCCTTCTCAAAAATGCCACTACCAGAATGAGCGTTACCCAACAACTTAAAGAACCTTTATGAATTTAAACAAAACTATGACAATTCCCTTCTTCCCTCAGTCTCGCAAATATGTATTTATTTCCATGCTTCCCCTTTGTTATTACTACTTATTCATGTGGCAGAAGGTCGTATCCAGGGTGACTTACAAGGTCACCGAGGCAAACTAAATTGAAATTCACATCGCCGCAGCAACAGAAACAACAAGAACACAGATACAGAGCAGTCAGTAACACAGCAAATAAACATCAAGCTGAGAGCAGCTTAAAGCATTCATTGTACTAGCATACACATAGTGCCTAGTCGTTGTCCTACAGAGCAGCATGCCTACACCGTAGTAACATGCACACGGAGCTCAATTGCTCTGTGACTTGTTCAGACTGTGGCACAACATTTTTTAAGTGTTTGTCATCTTGAGATCACAAGATAATTATCACAGGATTTGGGTCTTACAAAATGGTTATCTTGAGATTAAAAAATTCTTAAGTCTGGATTTTGAAGTAGTTACCTCAAGATCACAAGATAAATAATTAAGGATTTCGATATGACCGAATTCATGACCTCATGACAAGGATAGTATTGTCCTAAGATTTGTTGTAACCATTATAAGACAATTATAGCAGAAACATTTACTGTTTGCTGTTCTCCACAATCAATATTCTATTGTGGTTCTGTGTGGCTCAGTAGGTAGATCACGCCGTTGGCAACGCTTAGGTTGTGGGTTTGATTCCCACTGGAACTACATATACTGAAAAATGGATGCATTCACTACTGTAAGTCGCTTTGGATAAAAGCATCTGCTAAATGGCATATATTATATTATATTCACTTATATTTAAGAGCAGCTTAAGTTTGTGGGTAGCATAATGTTTTTCATGAAGTCTGTCCTTTCACATTGCACCGAACACAAGTTCAGGGCCCATACTGATGAAGTGTCTCAGAGTTCTGATCTAGGATCAGTTTTTCTTGTCTCTCTTCATGAATAAGGTTCGTTTGTCCTTGACTCTGACTTAACAAGAAACACAAGTGAAACATTTATTTTCTCACAAGCATAGTTTAGCAAGTTCATTCGAATATAGCTCTGCCTTTAATACAACCATTCCCTCAAAACTGGCCTCGAAACTCTACATTTATTTATTGGCTTAGTTTAATCCCAAAATCAACTGAGTGAGCTGAGCAGTCCACCATTGGACTCTCAGTTTCAACTGAGGTGAGGCTTACCCTGCAGACTGAAACCCTCACTGTGTTGGTGACCCTTTGGGCAATTACATGCACTTGCATTGAATCCATGCTCAAGTCTGGAGGGGGACATGGGGGGGAGGAACCATCAGAACACCAATCGTTGCAGAGCTGAGAGCTCAAGCAGAGAGGAGCCTTTTTATTTTCCTTCCGCCACTGTTGGATCTGACATGGCAGCAACGGCGAGGCCAGGGAAACGAAATAACAACAATTCAACTAATACATAATAAAACTAACAAAATGTTCACATGGGAATTCCACATACTAGGCCTGAATAGTCAATTCTTGTCCTTAACTTGTATAACTCCCTAATAAATGCACATGTTTTTGTTGGTCTTTCCTTCACAAACACAGTTTGGTGAGTTTGCATTGGGGAAAAAAAGGTAAAACCTGCATTTGACTTGAAGTTACAAAGTTAAAGATGATGAATGTTGATTGAATCCGAGCTGAGGAGCTTTGAAACCTGAGCGGCAGGTTTCAAAGCTAACCCAAAATAGGAAACCATACTCAGGTTCTTTGAAGAAGATGCATTTTACTCCACACAGATTCTTTGCCTATGATCCCAATCCCTGAGTGACAGTATAGAGAGAGTGAATGGAGAGGATTATGGTACACGTGGCGCCCACTGAGGGTTCCGGAACCCTGCCCTCAGATTGCTATTTTCATAGTAATGCACTTCAATTAATGTGCATGTGGGGCTGCTAACGAGGGCTACTCTTTTAATGAAAATGTTCAAAATCATAGCCCGTTTAAATCTGCGGGCCACTACGCAACTACAGGAGATGGCTCCTTGGCTCCTTTTTGCTTCATATTCTGTGAAAAGGATAAATATTTAAATCGAGGGAATAAAACACAAGTTACTAGTCATACTAGTTATGTATATTCAATATATACTGCGCATATGGTACAGTATATTGCATAGTTAAGCATCTTTCCTACGGTGATGTTGAAAACTATTCACATTGAGATTCACAATCAATTATAAACTTTAGCATATGTGTTGCGTATCAATATTTTTGTACATTTTTGATCACTCTATTCTCATCTGCATCTTTCCAGTCGACATCCTGGCTATTCCAGCATTGATGTTTCTACTTCAATTCTTTACCCTTTATGGCATTGATAATTACTAGCAGGCTCAAAGCTTGTACATCTTTGTATATAATTGTTTTTGATGGTTTATATTCTTTTGTATCCATGTGCATGCAAGGAAATATGTAAGTCCAAAACTCAGCCATTGGACACAATTCCATAATATAATATGCATAAACAGCTTATTCTAAATTAAAAACAATAATGAAAGATTCAGAAGTGATTCAGAAAGGGGCTGGCTATTTCGACTAATGATTCCTACAATGGATATTAACCCTGTGAACATGATATTTATGCAATTCCTGCTGTAGATTTTAATGAATGTCATGTTTAAATTTGTGCACATCACAAATAACTCAGGATACCATGCAATGTACAGTTAGCTGTAGTATGTGCTCGTTGTTGGCTGACAAATTATGGGGTGTAACTTAATTTAAAACATTCAGAAACATTTCTTATTAGAGGCAGTGTGTATCATGTGCAAATTCGACCTCTCGTCTGCTGTTCCCGACACGGACTGAAGTCATCTTGAAAAAGATTGAAATTTGCAGTGGTCTAATTTATGAAGGGTGTGTAAAATAGTGGAGAGGAGCAGGCCCCCTATCACCTCCTCCAGCTGCTACCTCCTCCTAGGCATTGAGAATATTTATGCTCACCTGAAGTCCATCGCAAAATCCTGTTTTACATGCATGTAAGCATCTTGGAACATTGGAAATTGGAATATCAATACAATACATAATTCACACCTTCGGACTTCTCAAGTGTCTGGAATACTCCCTGCATGTATAATGGTCTATTAGGGCTGGGCCCACACTTCAGGGGTGGGGGGTCTAACTAGGAGGAGGAGGGGGGTCTAACTCATCAAATTGAGTTGCAGTTGAGGAGATGTTTTATACAGGAGGAATAAATCAATGGGAAGAGGATCGACTTCTGCAGCGAAGCAAAGGAAGAATGGAGCTCCCTCTCCTCTGGAAGCAGAAGCTCTCTATGCACTGTGCCACAAGGACGTCACCAAAAAAGCTTTTTACCGCAGAACTTGCTGCTGTGTCTTGTCGTGACTTCTTTGCGACCACTCTGGGGTACAAGCAATGTGGACACGCTGGTGTTTTTGTGCCAAAAAAACATTAAAACCAGCCAAATTAAGAAAGCAACAGGGCAAAATTGTGTGTGATTGCTTGGTGATCTGACATTAAATATGTATGTGTTGTTCGCACCTGGCATGCGCAGAGCACGAGGAAAAGCTGACGAAGTGTGGTGATTTGTAATTGGCCCGTTTTTAAACATATACAGCACTTTTACCTTTGAAGAGAAGCTGCAAGTCTTACTGTATGCCCTCTGTTGCTAGTCTCATGTTGATATTTTAATTAGCTGGCTAACTGACAGCTACAATATTTAGGTGGTTATTTGAAATGTTACTTTAACTTGACACATTAATTTTTTCGGTGCAGGAATAAAGTACAATACAATAAATAAATAAATACATTCAAATATTAATTATGCTGTCTGACTCCATTAAATGCATGGTAAAACTCTCACACACTGCTCTCTAGTTTAACATGAGAGCATTTCCAAAGAAATGCCAACATTTGCAGATTGAAAACAAATGTAATTCCAAATCAATTGCTATTTCCTGATGGGGGAAAAAAGCAGCAAGAAAACATTGTGCTTCCTTGGACACAGTGCAGTCATAAACCACAGTTGGGAGAATGCATGTTGCTCTCCAAAAAATAAATAAAGTCAAATAAAATAGAAATAAAAACCTGTTATAATACCCAGAACGTATTACACGCTGCAATTCCATTAGAAATAAAGTGCATTTGCTAGACTGACAAAAAGATTACCTGGAAGGAGAATACAAAGAGAATGTCTTCTATACAAAGGTACATCATAGGAGATTTATCCATAAACAGTAAATATGAGACCGATCATATACTACATACCATACTAAGTCCTGTACAGACATAAATACCTAACCTTAACCCTGAATGAATCCAATAATTCTATTTTCAATAGAACCCTTACAGAAAGGTAATGGCAAACACTAACTGGCCATACTGTGCACAAAACGGTATGCTTGGATATATATATATAATAATATAGGCTTGGACAGATATTATTGCAGGGCTAGCTTGCTAACTAACTAGCTCGCTAGGTAGATGCAAACTTATGTATCCATAAGATCCTTATGTATCCGCATGATAACATTTGGGGGTATGCAACAAGTTTGTCCCCCCAAATGTTCAAATGAGACCTATGTGAAAAAAGTATATAGATACTTAAAATGAAATAAAAATGGAAAAATGTTGATTGCAAAAGTATTCAAACCCTACGCTCTGGCAGCTGTAAGTTAATACAGGTGCTAAACATTACCTTAACGAGCCACCCGATGAGTTGATTGGCCTCTGTCCATGTGCCATAACAGTGACTGTCATAATTTCAGGATTAAAAACACCTGTCTTTGTGATGATCACTGATCGGGTAGGGAATTTGAAGGAAAGACACAAAGATGAAGACCAAAGATCTTTCTCAGAAAGCCAGGGATAGGCACAGATTAGGAAAATGATACACAACAATATCTAAGGGTTTGGATATCCCACTGTTGGCTCAAAAAGTGGAAGCTGCCTCATACCACCCAGACCCTGCCTAGAAAAGGCTGTCCCTCAAAACTCAGTGACCAAACAAGGAGGAGACTACTTGGAGGGAAGCTACTGTGAGGCCAACAATTATTCTAAAAGAGCTACAGAGTTCAGTGGCTGAGAATGGCGTAATAGTGCATCAGTCAACAATATCAAGAGCGCTGCACAATACAGGCCTGTATGGCAGGGTGGCAAGAAAAAGCCATTACTTAAAACAAAACAAAAAATCTCAAAGCCCACCTGGAGTTTGCTAGAGAGTGCATGAGTGATCCAGCTTTTTAGAGACTAAAATAGAGCTTTTTGACCAAAATGCAAAGCGCTATGTATGGTGCAAACGTAACGTTGCCTATACCCCACATATCACTATCCTTACAGTGATGCATGGTGGTAGCAGTATCATGTTATGGGGATGCTTCTCTTCATCAGGGACTGTGAAACTTGACAGAATAGAAAGAATAATTGACAGAACAAAGTACAGGAAGATTCTGCAAGGACCAATTTCAATCTCCCAAAAAACTGAAGCTGGGGCAAAAATTCACCTTTCAGCAGAACAACGATCCAAAGCACAGGGCCAAAGCTACATTGGAGTGGCTCAAGAATGAAAAGGTGAATGTTTTTGTGTGGCCCAGTCCTGACCTGAACCCCATCAAGAATGGTGTAATGTTGATAGAAACTTACCCAAAAAGACATAAAGCTGTTATTGCAGTGAAGGTGCCTCCACCAAATATTAATGCGAGGGGTCTGAATACTTAGGCAAGCAGCATATTTCAGTTGTTTTTTGTATTTTTTTATATTTGCTGACATAACTAATTACTTCTTTATAAAAATTCTGTTCAGTTTTGAGTTTTGAATAAAAAATATTAAATGGAAAAAAAAGTGAATGTACCATTTGTAATCCAGCAACATTTGAAAACTTTCCAAGGGTCTGAATACTTTTGCAAGGCACTGTATAAGGATATTGAAAGGGTACATACTATGAAAAGCTCTTTAAGCTGAAATTTTGCTGTTTGCAGGGAAAGTCAGGAGATCCTTAAGGGTGAAGGCTACCGCTGGCCTGGGAAACGCTCACAGGTCAAAAATTATTGAAAAAAGAGTGAAATTGTTTATCTGGTCGGGAATGTCACATTCATCCTCCCCCAATTCCGCGGCTGCTGCATCAGCCAGCGGCCGCTGATCGTTGCTGACTCGCCAGCGGATAACGAGAGGAGCCCGGATTCCGCTTCGTTTATCCCTCGGAGTATGTGGGACGCACGTGTGCACCCCCTGCGACCGCTCTCCCCTCGACGCCGATTGGCTAAGTTTGCATAAAAACAGCAGCAGCGGCTGATCAGTGTTAGTGACGTACGACCGGGTCGTGTTGCGTAGCGTCGCAGCAATAACCTGAAACACAGAGGGTAGCGATGCAACATTTCCTCATGCTTCTACGGTGGGATCGGGATGTAGGCCATGCAATAGGCCATCTTCACATTTGTTTCTCAATTTCACTCTCAAGCACCTTAGGGCAGAGGAAGGGGGCCAAACTATACATTTTCAGCCAAGACCTTAATTGATGGGAGTAAAAATAAGCCAGAACGAGGGCCCTGAAGGGGATTTTCTCACCCCCCCACTCCACTGGCCCTACCACCTCAATGCTGAAGTAATCGGACACAAGGTGAGGCCACAGGGCAACCGTTCTGCATTTATCAAAGTTTGACAGATATTTGTGGATTCTTGGTTGGACCACATGAAGGAGACGTCAGTTAAGTTGTACTGTAACCGGGCATCCTTAAATTATGTGGTGAAATGTGAGGATCTTTTTTTTATAATTGGGGTCATTTGTGTAGGCCTCGCTTCCTGCAAAGAGGCTCACCCCCGCATATCCCTGCAGCTATTCTGCTATCTTCTCCCATGCTTGATAGCTAATTAGTTTACCAGCAATATCATATTTGCAGATAATAGAGCTATCTCCTTGGTTTCTTACTCATTTGCATTTAATATTCAGTACCAAGCAAAAAAATGTCACGCATTTTGTTTTCTAGAAACCAAGCTCTGAAACATTTTAAACATTTTTTTTTTACATAAAATATTTAACTAGCTACATTTGCTTGAGAACACAGAGTGTAAATGCCAAGATATTTAATTGTGTGTCTGGTATTGCTGCTACATTTAACTGTAAACCTATTTCCAATTATTTGCTTATTATTCAATGCAATAGTAATAGCAAGAGAAATGCATTTAACAGTAAACATATTGAATATACTGTTTATTTAATATATGTTCTTTCTGTGGGTATTCTTACCATGAAGTTATTCATTTGTAGTAGCCTGTGATTTTGCTCACACCCAGTTAATTGTATAATCTCAGGTCATCTTTAGGCAATGAAAAGGGCCTGTAACTCGCTTTGTATTCAGGTCTACAGTTTGGTGAGTTGACCACAGCACTACTGTCAGGTCTAGTCCTCATTCTAGAGCACAGTTACCTGCTGCTGCTACTAAAATTGAAGAGTGTTTTCCCAAAACTCACTCAAGTCCCTTGACCAAAAGTGATTTTTGGAAAAACACTCTACAATTGTAATCTAGTAATCTAACAACTCCTGTAACATAATGATACCACAGTTAAAACATATTCCTTATGGGCCTCCCGCATGGTCCAGTGGTTACAACGTGCGACGCTGGCCACGGCGAATGGGGTTCAATTCCCTGTCGCGCCAGAGTCAGCTCTGGCCGGGAGTGCCACCGGGGCCGGCGATTGGCTGTCCGCCCCAGGGAGGGGGAAGGGAAGCTGACAGGATGTTCGCTGCGCACAGGAGTGGCTCTGGAGTACCGGGTTACGGTCGACGGTCTGGCGAGTGCCATCTCGGAGGAGAAGATACTTTGCCTTTGTCACTACCGGTCACAGGGCTATGGCAGCGAACTCACATTGTAAGGGGGGGGATTGACTTTAAAATAGCGGGTGTAATTGGCTACCAAATTGGGAGAAAATGTAAAAAAAATAATAATAATAAAAATAAAAATAAACATATTCCTTGGACTGCATAATTGTAATGAAAAACATATATATAATAACACAAGGCAACTACTGTACTTTCAATATGAATCTGGAAGAATATGATCAATATGAAATGTATGAGTAACTAAGGTAACAAAACCTAGGGGGGCAAAGAAAGCACAGGCCAGGACTGCAGCACTGAAGAGACCCTGGCTAATTCTAAAACACAGTTTATGTAACCCACACATTAATTGTAACCCACACATGTAAATTCAAATATGGAGTTCATTTTTAGGGGCAATATGTCAAAATAACTTTGTGTGCACTGTAACCAGTGCAGAGCATGTAAAAAGTGAAGCGTTTAATTTGACCGATTGTGAGAATGCAAGGTGAATTCTACACTTATATAATTGATATTTTTGTTATGTCATCTTGCGACCGACCTCACCCTCTCCCGTGACCCATGGCTGGGGAACGCCCTGTTCTAGAGTGCTAATGTGGATGCATATCAGTGGGTGTGGGGGCCCCCGAAACTCAACATCTTCTAGACATCTGCAGGAGAGCTCATCCTGGCACCGCGCCCAAAAGGCCCTCACCTGCTCCCTCCTGCTCCTCCTGCTCACCAACGCGTGACGCCAAGTTTAAAGCGCTAATTGCAAATTGATTAGGATGGGCAGGGGGAGCAGAGCAGGGAGATAATTGGAGGAAATAAACTGGAACGCAAAGAGATTCCAAACCTGCCACCCCACCACACCCACATCCTTAGTTTTGTCGTGGGTGCTTGTTTTGACACTTGCTCTGATTGGTTGTCTTTTTTGACTCACCGAAACACTTGCTCTGATTGGTTGCCCGGTCCACGAATACTTTGGCAGAGATGACATTTCCAAAAGGCAGAAACATTTGCATGAGTTCGGCGTCGCCAAACTCCTGGGGAAGGTGGTAGATGAAGAGGTTGCAGCCTTCCGGCCCTGAAACGAAGCAGCCCGCAGGAAGAACACAGATGAGACACCAGCACACCATTACACACTGACACCAGCACACCGTTACACACTGACACCAGCACACCGTTACACACTGACACCAGCACACCGTTACACACTGACACCAGCACACCGTTACACACTGACACCAGCACCCTATTACACCAGCACGGTACTGATTTCAGCATCTGTTAGGGCACCATCACACCGCTCCCAAACGTTTCCCGCCAGCGTGCAACTACATCAGCACACTGGCACCAGCACACCGTTACACACTGATGAAGGGGCACCCTATTATACTCATCTCTGTAGGGCCGCTCCCAAACGTTTCCCTGTTGGCAAATAAACCAAATAAACACAACGGTAGAGTCAGACTCATTTGCCCCTTCCTTGCATGCAGTAATTACACTACAACTAAAAATGTCTGTCCTGACGCCGGCAGACCAGGGATGCCTTACGTAACCTGAACAGTCCTGCTGTCTTGGTGCACCTGAGGACACAGTAGAAGGCTGGGGGATTTTGTGTTTGTTTGTTTGGCTTAATACAGCACACGACTCTCCTGACGGTGAAGGCTGTGAGATTGTGTGGGCCTGTATTTGTAAGGAATCACAGAGTAGGAGCAGTATTGATCTAGGATCAGTTTTTTTATTTTGACTCATAATGGATAAGGTTAGGATATGGACAGGGGAGACTTGATCCTAGATCCTTTATGAATAAGCGGAAAAAAACCTGCACAGATGCAGATTCACCTTCTGTTCTCATAACATTAACACCTGAAACGCTGACCAACCACGACAAAGAACGATTCTACCTGGAATGAGACCTTCTACGCCACTGACTGTCTAGTGCAGCGGTATGCATCCATGGTCCTGGAACGCCAGAGATGTTTCTGGTTTTTGCTCTGAAACTCCTAACTACGCAACTGGATTCATTATTAAGCTAATGAACACAGGTGACCATGTGCTCAGACTTAATAGTCGATCAAATTGTACAATCAAGTACAAACTGTACAATTTCTGGTTGTGGATGGAACCAAAACCAGAAACATCTCTGACTATCCAGGACCAGAGATGCATGAAAGTGCATCTCTCTTTCTCTAGTGCATGAAAACAAGACCTTTGCCAGTTCAACAGTCATTGAGGATGTACTTTCAGCTAAACTACAGCACATTATCAAGTCATGCCCGTGAGAACATTTCTCACGTAACTGCCTGCTATCTTTCACTGCTAATTTATTGCAAAACACATTCAAATGGAACACTGCAATTATCACCTTTTATCGAAGGGGGAGGGGCCTGTCTTACCTTCTCTCTGTTGCTGGGGAATGATGGCTGGTTGCTGTGGAAACGCCTGGCTGATTGGCGCATAGGCGGCGGGGTAGGCTGCTACAACAAGGGGGAATAAAAGGGGAGCTTGACACTCACGTTCCAGAAATGAACACCGCTCCCCGTTCTCACAACGCTTCCTAAATCACGATTACTTCCCCTCCCAGGATGTTTTCTAGTTTAAAGTCTGCTGCCTTTTCTGTTTGTGCCAATTGTTCACATACATAAGCAAGTGGGATGTGTGTGAGAGAGCAGGCGATGACACAGAAAAACATCCATATTTTCTAGATGAACACTTTCACTCAGCAAAGCTAAGGTTGCAGAAGCCTTTTGAACATGAACCCCAGGATATCTGGAGAGGAGAGGAGGAGAAGAAGGAGAGGAGGTGAGGAGAAAAGAAAGAGGAGAAGAGAAGGAAAGGATAGGAGAGGAGGACAGGAGGTGGAGAGAACAGAAGGAGGAGGAGAAGGAGAAGAGAAAGAGAGGATCGGAGATGGAGAGAAGAGAAGGAACGGGTGATGAGAAAATTAGGAGTTAGAGGAGAAAAGAGAACACCTGCATAATGCTGTACACCAGCATACGCTTGCTGGAGAGGATCTGCAACTGTAGGGCTTTGTGCTGCAGACACAGAGAGAGAGAGAGAGGGAGAGAGGGAGAGATGGAGAGAGAGACAGTTGAGTGAGAGAGAGACTGGCGGCATCACATTTCACGCTTCTATAAAATGCCACCCTCCCCCAGATATTTGCATCAAATATTAACAGCATCAAATATTAACAACGCGCCAAAACAAAACACTTTGTAGTTCATTATCACTGCAGTCGTCTTGCATAATGCAAAAAAAAATCTGATGCACTTGTCAGATCTAAAAAAAAGAAGCAGAAGCAGAAGCAGAATAGCTCTCAGTAAAATTGAGAGTTTAGGTCAATCACACTAGAAAATAATAATCACACCGCTGACATGTTTCCCTTTTATCTTAATATGAGAAAAACCCTGGTACATTACGGTTACCAGGAGACCTTGTATGTGTGGAGCCTTTAAAATCATGTCACCCAACAGGTCAAACTCCCACGAGTCCCCCTGACCGCTGAGCGGTGGGGGGGGCGGAGTCTCACCTGGGTAGGGGTGGATCCCATTGGTGTATATAGGCTCAGAAGTGGGCGGACCATTGCTCTGGGGTGGGAGGGCGCTGAAGCCGTTCACCCCGATGGCCGTGGCGCCGATGCCCGGGGGCGTGCTGGCGCCTGAGGGCAGAGAGGGAGAGAGAGAGAGAGAGAGAGAGAGAGAGGGAGGGAGAGAGAGATTGACGCGCTGAGATCGCACCGAGCGCAAGGCACACCTCACCACACGCCACGTCACCTTGCTGTAAACACTGCTTTAATTGGACATAAGAGTTCGGGCCTGTCCATCTGCTAACAACTTCCGCTTGCTCTGGTCACGTTTTAGATGAGTCACCTCGTGGATGCCCATTCCGATGAGGGGTTACTTTCCCGCTGAAGGTCGTACGAGCCGCGCGGGGTTGCACGCGATAGGCGTCACCTTAACACTTAGGATACACTTTACCGGATCTCAAAACGCTTGTGTTTGAGACATTTCATTTCATTGAATTAATTCAGAAACCCCTGGCCACTTTCGGACAGTCGCCTTACGCCGCGTGTGTGCTGATCCAAGCATTTTTGCCAGCGAAGGGGACACGGGAGGAAAACTGGCGAGTTTTTTTCGAGGCCCCGCCTCAGCTCTTGCAAACCTTTTGTCTTATTGTATCGATAAGGTCTTTTCCTCCTCCAAAGACATCAGATTGGCCCAGTGCCCAGTAACACACAAACAGAAAACGTCAACAGAGAATGGCAACAGAATACCAACAGAATACCAACAGAACAGCGCACTGGCTACGGACCAAAGGGCCGTATATCACTTCCCATCGACACCTGTCCCATGGCAGGCCTTCCTCTCTCACTGTGTCTCTCTGGCAATGTCACCTCGTTCAGACTTTCCTCTCTCTCCTTCTCCGGTGGAGAGAGAATGGAAAACTTTTTCCTCTTTTTTTTCTTCCTTCCCCTTTTTCAATTTAAAAAAGGAGGGCTGGCGATAAGTGCCAAGCCTTCGGGGTCTGCTGGGTTGTGCTGGTGAGCGGAGGACCAACAGGTGTTCATTTCCTGTCTGAGTGCACACGCATGCTCCGCCGCTGCTGCGGGCCACACTGGCAGGATGCGAGAGCCTCTGCCACATGTTCCCGGGGTTCTGTCTGGCCTGCTTGCTTGCGCGCGTGTGTCAGCATCTGTGCTGTCCTCGTGTGGGCGTGTGGAGCGCCACAGCAGGGGGGGACAGAATGAGTCATCATCATCATCATCTTCATCATCATCATCATCATCATCAGCGATGCCGGCCCCTCTGCTGCAGTGTGCGGGATCCACAACCACTGTGCCTTCTGTCCTTCTCTCTCTCTCTCTCTCACTTTCACTTGCTTTCTCTCCCTCCTTCTCCCTCTCTTTTTCTCTGTCTCTCACTCTCTATCCCTTTTCTCTCTTTATCAGCCTCTCTCTCTTACTCTCACACACACTCTTCCATACTCTCTGTTGGTCATTGTTTAACACGTCGTTGTTTAATCACATGGTTAAGAGGAAATCTAAAGCATTTTCTCTCTCTTTCACTCTCAAAACTTCTCCCCTTATACTTTTTTCTACTAGGCAAGGTATCACCTTATAAATCAGTGTGTGGTATCGTGCACTTATAAATCAGTGTGTGGTATCGTGCACTTATAAATCAGTGTGTGGTATCGTGCACTTATAAATCAGTGTGTGGTATCGTGCACTTATAAATCAGTGTGTGGTATCGTGCACTTCTAAATCAGTGTGTGGTATCGTGCACTTATAAATCAGTGTGTGGTATCGTGCACTTATAAATCAGTGTGTGGTATCGTGCACTTATAAATCAGTGTGGTATCGCGTCGCACTTATAAATCAGTGTGTGGTATCGTGCACTTCTAAATCAGTGTGTGGTATCGTGCACTTATAAATCAGTGTGTGGTATCGTGCACTTATAAATCAGTGTGTGGTATCGTGCACTTATAAATCTGTGTGTGGTATCGTGCACTTCTAAATCTGTGTGTGGTATTGTGCACTTATAAATCTGTGTGTGGTATTGTGCACTTATAAATCTGTGTGTGGTATTGTGCACTTATAAATCAGTGTGTGGTATCGTGCACTTCTAAATCAGTGTGTGGTATTGTGCACTTATAAATCAGTGTGTCCACTCCTGTGTATTTCCCAGCACAGCTGAGAAGTCCCCCACAGTTGGCAGTAACGGATGAGAGAGCGGGCGTACCTGAGGAGGGCGTCATGGGCGCAGCCACCAGGCCGTTGACGTTGAAAGCTGCCATGTGCTGCATCTGTGCTGCGGCGATCGCTGCCATCGGGTTCAGGTAGGAGCCTTGGGTGGCCGCCATGATGGCTGCCTGCTGCTGCATCATTTGCTGTGAGGTTCAGCGGAGAGAGAGAGAGAGGGGGAGAGGGGGAAAGGGGGAGAGAGAGAGAGAGAGAAAGCATTAGAGAGAGAGAGAGAGAGAGAGAGAGAGAGAGAGAGAGAGAGAGAGAGAGAGATAGAGTTAGAGAGGGAGCGTTAAAGAGTGTTAGCGTTAGAGAAAGAGAGAAAGAGCGTTAAAGAGTTAGTGAGTTAGAGAGAGAGCGCATTAAAGAGCGTTAGAGAGTTAGAGTTAGAATTAGAGAGAGAGCGTTAAAGAGCGTTAAAGAGTTAGAGAAAAAGAGGGAGAGTGCAACAGCTGGATAATGAGGCCATGCCTGCATCAACATTCTGGTTTGCTTTCCTCAGAAATATGCACACAGCGAAGGCTGGATTCCCCTCCTCAGATCCCAGGTTTATGAGCTTATTTACTGCCAGCCTGGTTTACTGCTGACATTAAAAAGGGCCCTTTCTTCAGGGGAAAGACTGCAGTTGGGAGACTGCACTGTTAGCAGTTACAAGTTATACAATTCTATTTAATATTTTATTACAAATTCAGATTTGTCTTGTTAATAAAATATAAAATAACTGCATGAAATGGTGAAAGTGTTTCACAACTGTGTGTTTGTGTGTGTGTGTCTGTTTCATTTATTTTGTGTGTTTCTGTTTGTGTGTGTGTGCTTCATTTGTGTGTTTCTGTTTATGTGTGTGTGTGTGTGTGTGTATGTGTGCTTCATTTGTGTGTTTCTGTCTGTGTGTTTTCGAAGTGTGTGTGTGTGTGTGTGTGTGTTTCTTAGTGTGTGTGTGTGTGTGTTTCTTAGTGTGTGTGTGTGTGTGTTAATTATCGTGTGTGTGTGGTTCTTAGTGAGTGTGTGTGTCTGTCTTCCCAGTCTGACAGGAGTTACACTGGTGTACAGCGTGTGTGTATGTGTGTGTGTGTGTGTGTGTGTGTGTGTGTGTGTGTGTCTGACAGAGTTACTCTGGCGTACAGCGTGTGTGTATGTGTGTGTGTGTGTGTATAGTGTGAGAGTGTGTGTGTGTGTCTGACAGAGTTACTGTGGCGTACAGTGTGTGTGTGTGTGTGACAGAGTTACTGTGGCGTACAGCATGTGTGTGTATATGTGTGTGTGTGTCTGACAGAGTTACTCTGGCGTACAGCGTGTGTGTATGTGTGTGTGTGTTTTTAGTGTGTGTATGTGTGTGTATGTGTGTGTGTATAGTGTGAGAATGTGTGTGTGTGTGTTTTTAGTGTGTGTTTTTAGTGTGTGTGTGTGTGTGTGTGTGTGTGTGTCTGACAGAGTTACTGTGGCGTACAGCGTGTGTGTATGTGTGTGTCTGTCTGACAGAGTTACTGTGGCGTACAGCGTGTGTGTAAGCTCCGTAGGCTCCGAACTGGATGGTCATGGGGCTGAAGATGCCGAGCTGGCCGGCCATCTGGTGCATCCTGCGCAGGGTGCGCTCTTTGTCTGTGTCCGCAAACTTCACCACCAGGCTCGACGACGCCCCCTGGCGGGACACAAGAGCATCACAATGAGCCACAACCGCTGTGGATCTGCCGGGCTGAATGCCCAGTTCGAGTACAGGAACCAGGCGCGAGGAAGAGTGCGTATGTGCATAATGAACTGGGGAATTTTAAATGGGCAAATAGGCATGAACGGAGAACAAAACGAAGACTAAAAGGAAAGTGAGAGGAAGGGAGTGGACCCACGAACACGCAGCTCTGTTTCCACGCTGGTTCCTCCGAGTCCACCTCAGCAGTGGAAACCCGAGTTCATATCGGATCGATCACAGCTCCCTCCCATCGCCTCAAAGAATACAATACACCCTAATAATTTCTGACAAAACCCCTCTATGTGCACGGCTCAGCGTTGACTAATGGTCAGCACCTGGGCGGGAGTGGGAGTGTTTCAGAGGCCGACCGCAGAGCCAAACTCTAACACCAAAAAGGGGAAAGAAATCATGGATATCTTCGCAAATGATATCCTGCTTTATGAACGATGATATGACACGATGCTTTGTGAATCCTCTCCTCCTCACATGACATGGTGCTATGTGTTTGGGGCAGTGGTGCCAGTGGTCCCCGGGGGCCTCCAAGGGGCTCTGCTTTTGCTGAATTGAGTGCAGAGGCTGTAAATCAGGCTGGAGCATCGGCCTGCTACGCCACCACTGGCTGCTTGGGGGCGGGCGGCACCATCAACCAGGAAGCGATGAGTATTCAACTGGCAGGATCATAAAAGCAAGGACACAATAAATAACCAAAAAAGGTATCCATAATCATAACTTGTATTTGCGTTTCAACGTAATGTGTCATTTTGGCAGGGTCAGCATAAATTCCACTTCCGATTTCAGTTGATACGCTTTTATGGCTCTTAGAGATGGGAATTGGAAGTGTTGGGACACAATGGATGTATATGAATTACAGAGAGAGATGGAAAGGGATGAGAGTGGCCAGTCGGAAGCGCCTGCCAAGAGACGGTGACCTTCACAGAGTCCAAACCACAGGGCTGGAACTGATCCCAAGGAACTTGCTCTGAAGAATAGCCTCTACAAGCTCCAACGGCCCCATCGAAAAGGAATTACACAGACATAAAGTCACAGGCAACAGCAAGAAAAAAAAAAAATGGATGCTTGTTTCACAAATGCAAATGCAAACTGTCTGCTGGGATGACCCATTGTGACCCCCAGAAACCAATTTAAAGCCCCCCCAAAACCTGCACACACACGCGTGCACACTCGCGCACACACTCGCGTGGCAGATGAGGCTACTGACAGTACGTGGGTGGTGGCGGAGCCACAGTCCGAACCAGGGGGGCCGAGGGAGACCCATCTGGTACATCACCAAAGATCCTGTTTCAATTAACTGGATCAACCCTCTGAAGCGCCGGTTTCACGCTCTACCGTTTTGTCCTCTCTGATATCATTCCAATCCGAACCCCTGATCCCCTGCCTGTTCCCGGCCCCCAACTTTGCAACAGGGACCGGTGAGGGGACCGGGGCTGTCGGATTTAATGAGGTCACTGTGGAGCAAACATGTCCCCACAGCGCTGGCCCCACGTCCCCCGGCAGAGTGGCTGGCATTTAGATCACATTCAATTTCTCTTTTATGAATCTGTGTTTATTTATTTATTATCTTTGAGAAATATCTTCCCAGAATAGAGCCGTGAGCGCCAGGGGCGAGCGTTTGTTCACGGAGGCGTGAGTCAGGACCTGGCTGCTGTCCTCCAGCAGGGAGACACTGAGGGCAAGGAGGTGGGGAGGAACGCAGAACAGCTGGGATCAGAGCCTCACTCATACAGAGCTTCTTATGTAGGGAAGGAACGGGCTGGGATTGGAACCTTACTCATACAGAGGTTATTATGTAATGAAGGAATGGGTTCGGTTGAACAGGTTGCCTGGTGCTTGTCTATGTTCTCCCGAATTACAGAGGTTGCAGTGAATGTGGCTTACAAGATGATGGGAGAAAAGGGGAAAAAAGTTTTAAAAACAAACATTTCCTCTGGAGCCAGAGTGCGGCAGTGTTGACATAACTCTTACCCTTCTCTAGTTCCACAGTGACAATACCAGCCGTCAGTATGAGAGTGCACAGCGATGTGATCACCATGCAAAATATTCATAATACAGTTTTTTCTGATTGGTTAGGCACCAAGCATCTTTGAAACTATAGGCTATTTTTGCTAAACTCTACACACTAATCACAAAACCTTACACCAAACCAGTAAAACATTATACATCTCTTTCAAAAGCAAACAATTGTTGCAAAACTCTTCAAACTCTTTTAAAAAAGTGTTTTTGCATCAATACAGTATACACAAACCATCATTTGAATAAGCACACGAAGCACCAACTACGCACTGATAGTATAAATGAAAAACACTTGTGGTAAACACACACACACTGGTATCCAAATGTGTAAAGTATGGATGTGTATTCTGGACATAACACACTATCAATACAAATAAGGGGAAAAAGTTTAATTTTTCTCTCTCAAAATGTTCTAACACTCCTCAAACAACAAAAGCACAGTAGAAGAAAACAAAAACATTTGTGTTAGAAAAACCCCCCCCAGAACTCCAGCCTCCCTCATGCTCATCCCATGGTTGACAACATGGTCAACCACAGTTTTCATCAGTTATTGTGTTCCTGACTCCCCTTCCTCTTCCTCTTCCTTATTCTCCCCCATCCTACTTAATCTCGTCCTCGTCATCCACCTCCACCTCCACCTCCACCTCCACCTCCACCTCCACCTCCACCTCCACTTCTCACCCCTCTTCCTCTCTGTCCAATATTGGCCTCCATTGTTTTCCAAACCAAATGTATACCTGTGGCCTATTTATAGTGCTCAAGCTCTGATTTGTAAGTGAACTCATTATCTAAAGGTGTTTTCACATGTCAATGTGGAAAGGCAATTGGCATAATAGTGTAGCAATGTAGAGACCAATGTTTACAGTTTTGGTAGAAGTGTGTTATAAAATTACAAACTGAGTGTAAAGCAGAGAACGTGCATTCAGTTTAGCACACTTGGTAAATGCATTGGCTACAAGTGTTAATGGTTTCAGAGATATTGCTTCAAGAATCACTGTTAGTGTTTAAGCATTCAGAAAAAACTGTAATTTCCATGAGGTGACATTTCACTACACCAGTAACACACGAGTCATATTTATACACACCAAATCATCTAATTTTATTCACTCCACCTGCATAAGACCAGACATGGCCAGGTGCTATTTTAATGGTAATACCTTTTATGCATCATTTTAATTTTAATTTTAATTTTATTATTGTAACTCTCTGTACCTGGGGCTTAATAAGTCGACCATGGCCCGCCTACAGCTACCCCACAACGCTGCTGCTAGATTGCTCACAGGTACTCGGAAGAGAGCTCATATCACCCCTGTCCTTGCCTCCCTTCATTGGCTCCCAGTACGCTATAGGATAGATTTTAAAGTTATTTTACTACCTAGCAGACCTCCTCACCCCCTATACCAACGTCAGGGCCCTCAGATCTGCTGATAAGGGTCTCCTAACCACCCGTAAGTCCAACCTCAAGTCTTTTGCTGTCGCGGCCCCTGACCTCTGGAACAGCATCCCCATGTCCATCAGATTTGCCCCTCCATCGAGTCCTTTAAATCTAAGCTCAAAACTCACTTGTATTCCTTAGCGTTCCCGACTCACACTGACTCCTGCCTTGTTTGTTCTGTTCCTTTGTATGTCTGTTGGTTGTTTATTTTCTGTTTATTTTTACCCTTAGTCTACCTGTATTGTAAAGCACTTTGGTTGACGAGCGTCATGTTAAATGTGCTATATAAATAAAATTTGATTGATTGATTGAATGACATGCAAATGAGGCACAGGGGCATTTCTGTCTGCGTAATAGGCTCTGACGGTAAATCATAAAGCAGCAAGTGGGAAAACCGGATGGACTTGATGCCGCGTCACGCAAATAAAACAATGTGAGCAGAGCTTCAATGCCGACCATTAGCTCCTCCGAACACCGGTTGCTAATCGTGCACATACATGAAAGGGAAGATGTCTTTGAAATTTTGATAAAAGGGACATTTCTATCAGTAGCTACTGACTATCGGCTATCTAACTGCAATTATACTGTCGAGCTGTTCTGTTGGATGTCAGAACAGACCCAATCCTAATTCAAAAGAAAAAAAATTAAAAGGGGGGAAATGATCAAATGCCATCTGAAGCCCGTTACTTTCAATGACATCATTGGCGTCTCTGGCTGCAAGCTATTAAACCGTTAGATTGAGTGGAGACATTTAAAAATAATAATTGGAGCGTATTAGTAGGAAATTTAAATTACATTTTCATACATATACACCCACAAATGCAATACACGTGCAAAAACGTAGCCTGATGTTTGTATAAAATGTAATGGCCCTTTTATTTGTGCATGGTTTTGCAGGATTTCGTCCATTTCAAAAGAATAGAAACAATCTACACTTCTGTCAGGTATGGCATTACGCTAAACTTTTATGCCTTCACCCCATAAAATATTAAATGGTGTGACATATACATATATATATACATTAAATATATTATATGGTAGGTTTAGAACAGGGGTGTCCAATCTTATCCGAGAAGGGTCGTTCTGGGTGCAGGCTTTTGTTCTAGCCCTGCACTAAAACACCTGATTCAACTAAATCACCAATCATGGTCTACAATCAAGACCATGATTAGTTTAATCAGTTGTTTAGTGCTGGGCTAGAACAAAAGCCTGCACCCACACCGGCCCTTCTCGGATAAGATTGGACACCCCTGGTTTAGAATTTTTACCATTTAAACCAGGGGTGTCAAACTCATTCCATCGAGGGCCGAGTGTGTGCAGGTTTCTGTTGTAACCAATGCATTACACCAGGTGATTTAAATTAGGTTCCCTCCTTAGTTGAAGAAGTGAGCTAATTAGTGAAATCACCTGGTGTAGTGCATTGGTTGCAACAAAAACCTGCAAACACTCGGCCCTCGATGGAATGAGTTTGACACCTGTGATTTAAACAATTCCAGGTGGTATGTAAACAGGATGGGTTTGGAAACTTACAACACTTCATGTGGGGCAGGCAACCCTGGTCCTGGAGTGCCAGAGATGTTTCTGGTTTTTGTTCCAACTGAACTGAATTCAGGTGACCATGTGCTGGAGGCAATCAGGGCCAGATTTACTAATGGATCGCGACTGCTTTTCAAACGCAAAAGCAGTCACTACAAGGTCGCAATATCTACGTCAGATTTACTAAATGGTTGCAATGAGTCAAATCGCTATTAGGATGTGATTTGCGGGGGTTAAGTCACTTTGCGACTTTATTTAAATTAATAGTTAAATCTGTTCATGCACCTGGTGTCCGCTTGCTAAAACAGGGTGGAGATTTTGTCAATTAGGTCGATGAAGTGTTCCGTCTGATTTACGAAAGCATCCCTTAATTGCAACTCTCCACTTTGCGTGAGAATTTTAAGAACTCTTGAAACCAGGCAGTATTTTATTTTATGAGCGGTGAATGAATTGACAGTGTTTAAGAAATCAGCCATATATTTCAACTCACGATGGGAATGCAAACCGTCAAGGCTCACCCCTAAACGCAAACACCCTGCTTTCTAGCAGAAACACTAAATGATACCCACCTGATGGCACCCACCTGCCTTCTATCTCAAAAACAAACCAATTCACGTTTGACAGATGCAGTACAGATTCAAATTTAACTGAAAAAAAAGAGAATAAAATAACACACTCACCTAGTGAAAAGCGTTAAATGTTGAATTTTAGACCCCCACCCCTCCCCTCACAAAAAATAAATAAATACTTTTTTTTTACAGAAAAAGTATATTAAGTTGCAGAATTAGGCAGATTCAGAAAGTCATTCAGAGAGACAGGGGAACCCACAGTATGTAATATACTAACTATGGAGTGTTGGCCTCCAAGCATGGAACAAAAACAGCCCTCTGGAAATCTTACCATATTCATCTTAGTCCGGCAAAGGTTTTGAAATGTACCCTGGCCCCCTGGCCTGGGGACAGCGCCAGTCTCTGGCTGAGGTCATCCGTTAAAGCAAAGCCTTGCTTTTTGAATGCCTTTGTGCACTGCAAAGCCTTGTCACTGTACGTTCGGTGAATCACAACGATGCATCTCGCAACCCACCGCACCGCTTGCCTCCCGCTAATGCCTCGATGAAAATTAACAGCTGAAAAGAATGAGTTCCCCACTGGACACTGGCCGATACTTAACGGTTGTCCGGGTGATTATAGATCTGACCCGTTCTGACACCTGGAGAGAGTTCTGCATTGCAGCATTTTAACCGTGCCAGTGCCTCTTGTCCCAACACTCAATTTTGGACGTCACAGCTACACAGACAAACCTTCATAGATAAATATTGCCAATTAATTGTTGTCTTTGCTCTTTATTTATTCCTCACTGATGTTCATATCGCAATATCTTGGAAATATCTTTGACGTCTTTTTTTTATTATTGATGGATGATGTTTATGCATCCATTAAAAGGCAATACAATTTATCTAAACATGCTGCTGGCAGTCATAATCACTCAGGTGAAATTAAACGAATGTTAAACAAGCTTAATTGTCAGAAGAGAGTCGTGTTATTCATTCATTACATGGCAGATCATGCTACTATATCATCTAAACAGCAATATGTAGCAGTATCCTACAGCAACAACAAATACTTATTTTCACATTATACCAATTTTATCATCCACTCCAATATGTAGCTGTTTTTATTTCTTTTTTAATTTGTTTCCCGAAATAAGTATTCTCCCTATGGTGTAAGGCATACCTAACATTTTTTTTTCTTCTTCTATTTTCCAGAAAGGTGTTTGTTATATTACAATGTTGGCTAAGCGTATTCACCGCTTCTTTCTGGGGCTATAAGAGACTAAGCTAATTCATTGATTAAATAAAAGGTAAAGAGTGTGTCGCATAATTGAATGTGCCCCCCACCACCACCCCTTTCCCTGTGGGTTTCAAGTTCACCTCTTTAAACCTCCACTTACCAATGCAGACCACAGGGGAGGGAAGCAGCTCATTATCTCAGCCAGTCTCCCATATCTTGGTCTGGAGGCTTGCTATTCCCCATCCATACACACAGTCATCTGGAGGCCTGCTATTCCCCATCCATACACACAGCCGTCTGGAGGCCTGCTATTCCCCATCCATACACACAGCCGTCTGGAGGCCTGCTATTCCCCATCCATACACACAGCCGTCTGGAGGCCTGCTATTCCCCATCCATACACACAGCCGTCTGGAGGGCTGCTATTCCCCATCCATACACACAGCCACGTCTGGAGGCCTGCTATTCCCCATCCATACACACAGCCGTCTGGAGGCCTGCTATTCCCATCCATACACCGTCTGAGCCAGCGTACCCTGTGGAATATTCCGCCTGTATCCAATTCGATGCAGGGTGAGTAAGCTGCACCAACTCCTGGTTTCCCTCAAACTCAGAGCCGGGATTCAGTCAGGAAGAGGAGACGCCTAGGAGTCGGTGGATTTCGTTTTTTCTTTGAGTACTTGCTGACACTAGCACTGGTATGGCACCAGCGAGGGGGACACTGTGTGATCGGAGGGGTCCGCGCGCTGCGATTGTTGGCCCTCCTGTGTGTCAACCGAGCTTCCCTCCCTAGCATGTGCAACGGCTACCTTCACCAGAGGACTCAATTTGTTTCCGACCGTCCGTCCGCCACTCGCCCCTTTTCAAGTGACACCTCCCACCTGCCGCTGACCGACAACCGAGTGTTCGGTTATGGATCCCCTCCCGCAAAGTGGCCCCTCTCTTTGACGGTCTGCCCCAACCACCATTTTGTGTCAGTTCAAACTGCGGCGGCCAGTAACAGGTGCAGAAATGCAGACGGAGATATAGATACAGATAAAGATATGGATATGTTGTTTAGTAATGAGATTTTTGAGAGGCTGCGGATGCGCCCCGGGCCTGGTCGAGCTCCAGCATCAGTGTCAGCCGGGCATGTCCGCTTGCCAGCGCGCATTCAGAATACAGACATCAGGCGGTCCCTTTGTGCATGCGTGTGCGGGCCTAGTGTGCGGGCCTAGCGCGTGCCTTCACGTCCCCAGCAGCAGGGAGAGACTCAGCTTTCTCTCTGCTCAAATCCACCCAGCTCAGACCGTTATGGTGCTGCATTAATATATCAGATGGATCTTTAAAAATCAAACATTAACCCCACCCAAGCCACCCTGGGTTCAGCCAAGACAATCTGCTGGGGCTGGTCCTCTTGGGTTTGGGGATGGATGGCCGTATCCGTTTCTTGCCAACTTCTGCTCTTAATTACTTCACTGGCCCGGTAATTTACGTCAGCTGACATTTTGGCTATAATTATCGGAAGCTCATGGATGACAGCTTAGCTTTTGTGTCCCTGCATGAAACATTTGACTGTGATCTCATCTACACCTGAACCAGCACTGGTGAACACCGTTAGCTCATCAAGCAAGGTTCCAGGTTAATTGGTGGAAAATAAAGGCTGCACACACACTGGGGATGGAGTTCCAACATTGCTGCCTCAGACAGTGGTCCTGCCTGCCAAACTTCACTCCTGCCAGCGTCATTTCTGAAGAGACGCGGCAGCCATTCTGGCTCCTCCGGGCGGGGATGGCGGGTCTGCGTGTGAGAACAGGGTACTCACCGGCATGGTCTGCCCGCCATGCAGCGTGCTGATGGCGGCTTGTGCCTCCGCGTGGCTGGAGTATTTCACAAAGGCGCATCCTGCAAGAGACAGGAAGAGACAGATCAGGGGAACCGAGGGCCTTCGCAAGACAAGGCAGAAACCTGCATTGGTATTGTTTTCATTTAATGTCTCCTGTTAATATATTCCGTCCTTAACGCTTTTTTTTTTTCCCCAGCGCACAACAGAATAAATCACTCTAATTGAGCTGAATGCACGAACCCGCGCAATACACTGCGCCGCTCACTCGCTTACGGATCCGTCTGTGCTCTGGGGGAAACCGAAGCCTGGGCATTCACATTCCGAGGCTCGTTTGTGATTAATAACGTGTCTAATATTTACACACTGTGATCCGTGTGTGCAGTCATTCACAGCGGAGATTATGATGACAACTGCAGAGTGATATGATCTGTTTATCTACCCGTATATATGCAGGTGTGTTGTTACAGAGAGAGAGTGGGGGGGCTTTTGCAGAGAGCATTAAAATCATCTCCGAAGGAACTAGGCCAGAATCCACCCCAAATTTTACATAAACATTGAATCTTATTCTGGGAAGTTTGTGAAAATCAGGCTAAGGATATGTGAAGTTTCTTAGTCCAAAATGTGGAACATTTACATAAGATCATGATTATGTTTGGAGTAACCCACCCAATATGAAAAGTGTCTCACTTAGAGATTCAGAAACTGAATTATTCAACATCAAACCTTTCATCTTATCTTTCAGTGCTCGCTTCTACATTATAACATCAAGCAACACATACAGAGAGAGAGAGAGAGAGAGATGTAGAGAGAGAGAGAGAGATAGAGAGACATAGAGACAGAGAGAGATAGAGATAGAGAGAGAGAGAGAGAGAGAGAGAGAGAGAGAGAGAGAGAGAGAGAGAGAGAGAGAGAGAGAGAGAGAGAGAGATAAAAAGAGAGAGTGGTGTTTAGTTTAAGTCTTCACTCCAACCAACTGATGTGACACAGGGATTTACATCTCATCTTTAACTATAGGTTGAATAGCTGATAGGCATATTGACATGGGAACATTCTTATTAAACTGTAAACAACATAGAGGACCTGTGAGAACAGCCCTATGGTGAAGATAAAACACACATGAGGTCTAATTCATCCTGGGATGTGCTCAATAAGTGAAACACTGATTAATGTTTGACAGAGGAGCTTGCTGGAGGTGAAGGCCTCACCCGTGGCCTGGGATTCCCTGCCCCTCAGCGCACACTGAGAAACATCGCACCGACAGCACCTGAATCCCCACGTCCCACTCGAGCTGTCAGTCAGCACAGGTGTGTGGTTAATGAGCAGCTAATTAGCTAACCAAAGGCGCCTGCATCTGTTGGGTTTCAGCCTTTTTAATAATAAAAATCTATTTAACCCTGTCCTCTCCCGTGTGAGAACGAGCCTGTTTTAAACCCCACGGGGTCCCTGCTCTGCTCTCCTCCGCACATTTGTACTATTGTAGCTATTGCAAATTTGTCAACAAACTGATTTACATGTGCTCATATTTATGTATACGTGAGCTTCTCCTAATTGGCACGGAAACAACAAATCAACAGGATTAAAATGTCTAACAGTAAAACACAGAGATAAATATTGTACATTCAGCACAAGGGTTTATGTCATTGTTACTGAAGTGTTTGAAGCACAACCTATCCTCCAGCGGACTGTGAAATGTTTAAAAACATGACGGTAAGGTGAATGTGCATGTAAGTCACGATGCTGCATTGTAGTCGGGATTCCAATATGCCAATCTGCATTGGAAGCAGTCGGACAAAACTCAGTTGTCCGTTCTAATTGGATTAACGCTGTGGGTGAACCAGGCAAGAAAGGACGTGTTTTTACACCCTCGGAAAAAGAAAGATCTCTCAGAAAATCAAGAGAGTTTGCAGATTCATGCAGAACTCCATGACACAAAACAGCAGCCGGTTCTCTGTCTGCCCAGAGGCTACGTGGGCAGCGGAGGATTTTCAAGGGAAGATGAGAAACAAGCCACGCGCCTTTTTTCACTTCGCCGCTTCCCCCCTTGCGCTTTTATCTACTCTTTTTTCCTTTCGCAGCCTGCTGTTTACAGACGTGAGACGTTGGCTCACTGCGACGCCGCTGCCTGCTGCCTCCTCATTTAACGGACGTCTCTGAGGAAGCAGAACACCTTCGTAGTTTCATCGGCCTATGAGGGGCAGTAAACTCTGGAGCTCGATATGCTTCCCTTTCCAGACATAATGGAGACATTACAACGCCGTTGCTTCACAAACAAGTCCTGTAGCGATGAAACGCTTCTTGCACGTATAACTAGAAAGCGCTGTCTGCAGCTACGGGACCAGCCACTACTCTGGGACCGGCAGTGGCAGGGACGGTGAACTGCCTCCTTCGAGATGGGGCTTGCCCAAGCGCCAACCGTGATTCCAATATGTCCAGAGAAGCTTTCAGTGCGTGCGGTGAGCTTGTGCCGGCCTCCCTCCCCCATTCCCCTGGGGCAGACAGCCAATCGCCGCCTCCGAGTGGAATCAAACCCCTGGTGGGCATCCTTGCTCAAGCTTTTGTTCGCCACCCTTGGTCCTGCTGTTTTGTTCAGAGCAGGTCCTGCTGTATCGTTCAGACCAGTGCACTGTGTAGTGCTTTCCTTGACCAAGAAAAAAAGCTAAGCACAGGGACTCTGAATAGAAGCCCTCGGAAGAATTGCCAGTGTGGCGGTCTCGTAAATTATAGCACACTGATTTTTTGAAGGAGGTTTTTTGAATTGGATACTTGAACTTATGGGCAAAAAAAGAGTATCCATGTAGGAGTCCCGTCAGAGTGAACGGATGACATTTATAACACATCTTAATTATAGACTTAAAAACAATCTTTCCATTATTCCTGACAGCTCCCCCTCCCAGCACTTTTGCACTTAGACTTAGGTTGGGGAAAGAATGGGATATAAAAATAAAAAATAAAAATTCTAATAGGAAATTGATAGAAAGTAGACTGCTGCCAAAGTGTGACCCATATTAAACAACACTGGCATTTCCATTGAGAGGAAGAGAGAGAGAGGAGCGGGAGAGAGAGAGCGCTTCCATCTGACGGAGTAGTGCTACACTCATTTCATTTAGTCGCGTGTCAATCATCGCCCAGCAACAGGCCGAGGTGGGGGGGCCATGTGGGCCCAAAACAAACCAGATGTACGTCGATCGGCACAGTCTCTGGGGCTTTTCCGTCATATATGAAGATGAGGCAGATTATTAAACTTCTCCTACCAGCCCTCACACAGATTCATACACACACACACACATATATAAAGTATATATATATTTAATAAGGTGGGGAAAAAGTATTCTCTTGTGTCTGTATGTAGGATAGATGGTAAGCTGTGAGTTAGCCTGTCCTCGGGTTGTTTATAACAGGGTGAAGGATGACCATGAGACTTTTCTCCACTTCCTGTGTTCTTTACTTACTTCCTTTACCACTCTACTCACAAATGTGCATCTTTAGGTGCAATAAGGGGTTTCTGCACTGCAACCCGACCATAGTATGGCTCTCTGTGAAGTTCTTGATGGACTGTTCTTAATGAAACTGCCTGCTCACGCCCTAGATTGATATTTGCAGTTAGCTGATTCAGAGTTGCTTGTCTGTTTTGCCTGCATCTCGAAGCAATGCATAGACTTCATGGTCGAGGAGTATGTTCTTTCGACCACATTTGTCCCTAGTTGATGACGTATTTCCCTCAGACTTCCATTCCAACATCACCTTAGCCACTTTTCCCTCATGAAAAATCAACAAGTTGAGCAGTCTTTGTCACTGAAACTCCTGCCAAATGTGGCCCAAAAATCAACCCTCTTTCAAAATCACTGAGATCTCTTCTTTTAGCCACGGTGGCCAAAATAATCGGCAACTGAGCCTGCCCAGCATTTTTTGTACATGACCCTAAGCATGATGGGATGTTAATTGCTCAATTAACTCAGAAACCACACCTGTGTGGAAGCACCTGCTTTCAATACACTTTCTATCCCTCATTTCCTTTAGTGTTTCCTTTATTTTAGAAGTTACCTGTTCATGTGTATATTTAGCCAGTGATGCTGTCTCATGTAATGCCTGTACGCTCCTGTTATTGGCATAGGCTAAACTAGCTGTGTGATATTAGCTCTATAATAAGTGGACAGATTACAGTGTGTGACTTTTAGCATGCCCTCGGCTCAGCTGAACCAGTGAAATGCCTGTCAAAGAAACAGTGACAGGCAGGTGGCCTGGCTGGCAGACAGGACCAATGTGAAGGGGAGAGAAGATAAATTTAGCACATCAGTCTTGGTGATTCAACATCTTTCACACCAGAGCGGAGAGCAGGGAGCATCTGTGGTCTGTGTGTTTTGTGTTGGGCGCAGCCTGTCAGGGGGCGGCGAGCGGGGGGATGTGGGTGCCTGTCAGAGGAAAGGAGGGAGGAGTGACTGTGGACTTTGGGGAGAGCGAGGAGGCGACTGCTGGGTGTTGAGGGAGGAAGAATGGGTGAGTGTGGGGTGTGGAAGGAGGGAAGAAGGGAGGAGGGAGAGAGAGAGGGAGGGGTAGATGGAGGGAGAGAAAGATGAAGGGAGATAGAGAGGGAGGGGTAGATGGAGGGAGAGAGAGAGGGAGGGGTAGATGGAGGGAGAGAGGGAGGGAGGGAGGGGTGGATGGGGGAGGAGGGGGAATGGAGGAAGAGAGGGAGGGAGGGGTAGATAGAGGGAGAGTGGGAGGGACGGGTGGATGGAGGGAGAGAGGAGGGAGAGAGAGGGAGGGGTGGATGTTGGCGCTGACCCTTACTGGCCCCGTCAGGCCCTCTTAGGATGGTGCACTCCTCGATCTGGCCGAAGGCCTCGAACAGCCGCCGCACGTCCTCCTCGCTCTGCTGCTTTCCCAGCATGCCCACAAACAACTTCCTGTCTTCTGGAAAGAACAGGAAGGAGAAAGAAGGAAAAAAGAAAAACAGAGGAATCAAACAGCTGAAGGACCTGCCCGGAGTGTACCAGCTCCAAAAACCAGCTACTTAATTCCTTTTCTGAACAGCTGTTTTTATTGACCAACATTACCTACAGGACGGAGCCATGACAACATCAATATCGCTGTTCATCCTTTAACTGGCTTTTCTTGTAACTATTTATGGCCAACTTTCATATTCTTCACACATACTTTTGCAGGAAAGCTGTATTTCTCAAGCATAGCAGCTCACAGAATGGGAACATGCTGCGAAGCTCGCTCTGCGACAGTTTGGGGTTTCTGTCGCCTGTCCCTCCAGTGTGTCCCGGCCATGCACAGGAGCCCTGTTTGGGGAGGGGAGGCTATGTGTACCCAGAGCAGCCTGGAACTCTTGCAGCCTTCTGCCAAGAGAAGCTCAGACATCCACACAGTCAGGAGGAAGGATTTCTCTCATTAATTTCCCCGTCTGCTCACAAATTAGCCGGAGCATTCTTCTTCCTCACTCGCTCCGACGCTGTTTATTTCTGGTTCCGCAGATGCGCGGATTAAGATGGCGACCAGCAAGAGGAGCGGCTCCATCCTCGGAGCCGATGTCACGTGGCGTCAGATGGGCGAGGGAGGGTGCTGGAGATGACACCGTTGATCTTTCATGTGAGTCATTCAGGTGGGTGGGTGGGGGGACGTGAGCGAGAGCTTCACCCAGGTCTCGACAGATGTGACGCCGCCTGTACCTGCCAGACCCCATTAGACGCAGCTGCTCCACTTGTCATTGACGGCTTGCTAAAAATGAGACACCAGGTCAAGGGGGCTCCTTCGGACTCCCATGAACAGGAAACAAAGTTGCCTCCAGCTTCCTGCTCCCAATGTCGTGGGTGAACTAACCCCCAATCTGCACATGGGCACAGGCCGGAAGGCCCATGGTACGCCTCCCCCCTCGATTTGCACATGGTATGTCCCCCCGCTCATCTCCTCTTGTTATGGGGGGGGCCCTGCGGACCCTCTGGAGGGGGGGTGGGGATTAGGGTTAGGGTTAGGGGGGCAGCTCTGTCACTCTAGTGGGGACAGGACTCCCACTGGGGGGCGGATTTGTGGGAAGAGGGAGGGCTCAACTGCACACCAAAAGCCAGACACAGCCCAACTTGGTGGAGAGGCACACTCAGGCCAGGTATGTGCGTACTCTGATTTGAAGGTGGAGTACATCTGAGATAAAGGAGTGTGTGTGTGTGTGGGCAGGGGGGCAGCGGGGGGTTATTTAACCACATATCCCTCATGTTCTTTTCCCCATTACCCGAATGTTCTTCCTGTTCTGTTTGGCATGATTCCATCGCTGTGCTTGAACAGGTGTGTGTTCGGTGTTTGTCTCCCGGTCAGCTGACCAGGACACGGACAGAGTGGAGTTTCTAAATTCACCTCCCCTGGCTTCACATCGTGACGGGCGCCGAAACGGGCACCAAAGACAGCTTGTCTTTTGTCATGAATTCAAACGTATCCTTGCCGCGCTCACATGATTTGTTGCTTTTCTTTGTGCCGATATGAGACGGGGAAGCTCGACATCCCCTTTCAGACCTTAAAATGAATCGAACGATTCTCTTTATATGCTATTCTGTTTGTATCTCAATGCCAGTCCTTTGTGACCGGACCGTAGATTGGTGTTATTGTGGTGCATGAATTCAGATGTCGTTCAAACCGAAGATTTCCCCTTCGGAGCTCTGACGGTGACTTCATGCGCCTCGATTAACTTGCCGTCACTCAGGCAATGGACTTCCCATTGCGTCAGTGAACAACAGAATAAATGACAAACAAAGCCAAGAGTGGGAAAACAGCAAGGATGGTCCTTTGAGCCTTTCTCTTTCTCCCAGGAAAGACGTTGTAAATTGAATTTGGAGCCGCTATCTTTTTCATTGTTTGACCTCAGCGCTAGGACCAACGCACTCAAAGCTTCCCCAGGAAGCCCTATGGAACCGGGGCACGTTGGCCAGAGTATGGATCGCAATTAATTAGTCTACTTTGCACCTGTCTCCCAGGCCGTGGTTATTGGATTTGTGCACTTTCTCCGCTCAATCCACTCAATCACTCCACTACAAACGGTATCCCAGTCATTCACTGACTTTAAAGTGCATTTATGAATAGTAATAAATTACTTCTAATGCGCACGGCGAATAAAGAGATGTTTAGCCTGGAGCTGGGGGCTGGAAAAAAGGGTGGGGGGTAGGAATCAATGAATGCAGAGTTAAAATAGAATTATGTATTTACATACAGGAGGAGCTGGGGTGACATACGCGCTCCTGTTCTCCAAAGAGGGTGTGTCAAAAAAAAAAAGGTCAGTCCAAGGTGACTCAGGGCTGGATGACTTTGCGCCTCTGAGTTAGGTAGTCAGCGGTGGGGGCGGGGGGAGGGGGTAAACCACGTGAAGGGGGTCCGGATCCAGGGACTGGGGTAGGCGTGGGGTGAGGGTTGATGGGGGCAGCTCACACTTCTCGCAGGATCTAGGGCTCGGGGCAGGTACCCCGAGTCAGAGGCCGAGGCAGAGAAGAGAATATGCAGTCAGAAAAAAAGCAGTGCTATAGCCAGTAGCATCATGTGAGAGCAGGGGAGCACAAGCACAGGAAATATACAGATAGCCCTGACAGGTGTAAGCTATGGCAGCATACCTATTAGGAGAGGGACAGGTCTTCACCAACTCTACTCCACCTCCACTTCCGATACACAGTTATTTTTTTCTTTGAATTTCCACATTTCCCAATTCGGAATGCCTGACCACAACTGTAGGCCTGGCCCATCTCTGCCACATCCCACATAAATTTGAGAGGGGGCGAGGGCTGGCTTGCACGCTCCCTCTGAAATGTGCGATGACAGCCGCCCGCTTCGGTTCCACCCCGTGATCTGCCGGCTTTGCTGCCGTAGCAGTCGCGCTACGCGGGATGGCTGCATGTCCGATGCAAGCAGACTGCAGAAATCTGGTGGACTAGAGGGGGCGCTCTTGAGAGGTCATGCTGCGGATACTCTGTCGAGAGAGGCCTTCCCTGCCCAGGCGATACGACAGATGAGTGTCGGAGAGCAAGACATACACGTCTTACAGCCAAACCCCCCTCCCCCAGTCTCCTCTCTCACTTTCTATCGCACATGCCGGCACTCGCAGGTCGATGCCATTTATTTCTTGACTGGAGGCGGGGGTAATCATGTGGGAAATGAAATGGTGTCAGTCTCCAGCCACGTCCAAACTGAAAGGGAATGTGGATAGCCAGGTTCATGAATGCAAATAAAAGCAGATCAAAAAAAGTTATGAAAACACTACTGACATCTGACAATTGCTTGTCACAAGTTTTTTTTTCATTTCAGGATCCCTGTGTATGAAAAATTAATGGATTTTGAGCAGGAGGCATATGCTGTCAAGATTGATGCCTCTCTCTGCCGGATAAAGTGCTCCAATCCAATTCCTTAGATTTTTTCTTTGTGGTTTTCGTTTATTCAAGAAGATGACTGTGTTGTTGCGAATCCAATTAATACACACACACACACATACATATATAATATATATATATACATACAGTACCCTTCACAATTATTCATACCCTTGATAAAGATGAGGAAAAAATATGTAAAATAAACAATACAATGAGATATATTGTATGCTCAAAGAAATGGGATCCGGTCACGTCTCCCAGAGCGCAGATGCACGACCTCCTCCGGTTGACAAATGCCTGGCTGGTGTCGGAACCGAAAACCCTGGGTCCCATTGAGAGAATCATAATGGACCGGTATATGCGAGCCTTCCCATATGAAGCAAAGAAGCTGGCCTGCCAGATTAACCCCCAGAGCGCGGACAGCTGGTGGACATCATAGAGGGCTATCAGGCAACCCAGGGAGTGCTGCGCAGCGGATGACCCGCCAAGCCTGAGGTTAGCGCCCGGCCCAAGGAACGACAGAGGCCGGAGGAACCAGCCCACCACCCGACCCCAGAGCCAGGAAGGTATATCAAAGACCCACCGCGTCGCCACCCCCTTATCAACCAAGACCGCCGGAGGTGTTATGAGTGTGGTGAGACGGGTCACCTCACCTGGAACTGCCCACGGCTGGGAGACGTCCCCATGCCCACCGAGACCAGCGAGGCGCACACCGGACGACCCTACGGGTTGCTAACGGCCTGCTGGGCCGACGAAGGGGACACCTCTCACACCACCCCAGTCACCGCCAATGGAAAAGACACCACGGCTCTCCTCGACACCAGCAGCATGGTGACCTTGGTGAGGCCGGAGTTCGCCCACCTTCCCCACTTAGAGGGTACAATAGGAGTCACCTGCATTCACGGGGAGACCCGACAATACCCCACCACCCTACTGGCCCTAAAGACAACCAAGGGGAGGTACACCGGGCCAGCAGGAGTAGTACCGGACCTACCTGTACCGGTTATCATCAGCCGCGACCTTCCCCTTTTCCGTCAGCTATGGTTTCGTCTGGCTACAGGGCGCCAAAGAACACCCCGAGGACCCGCATCGCCACCACCTCCCAGGCAGCACCACCCGCCGACCCGCCTCTGTGGGTTCCAGGACGTCGATCCCCAAGTGTCCACCGATCCCCAAGTGTCCACCGACCCGCTATCCGAGGGAAAGTCCAGTGCGGCGGTCAGTGACTGAAGAAGAAGCTGGATATGTGACAGCGAGGAAAGATAAGGGGACCCCACACAGCGAGGAGGGAGCTGACCTGGGAGAAATGTTCCCCCTAAACCCCAAAGCAGAGGTGAACCTAATGGCTGCTGGGAGGTTTGGAACGGCCCAACTCGAAGACGCAAACCTCACCAGCGCCCTGCAGCAGGTGTCCGTGGTGGATGACCAGCTCATCAATGGGGTACGACAGCTCATTTATCCACATTTCGCCATTAAAAATTCACTGTTATATCAGGTTGTCCGAAAGGCTGGTGTTGTACAAGAGTTGTTGTTGGTGCCCCGCCAGTTTATCCCCTCTGTCCTTCAGCTAGCCCATTCCCACCAGCTCGGTGCTCACCTGGGAGTTGAGAAAACACTGGACTGAATCAGGGCGAGATTCTAGTGGCCAGAAGTCAAGAAGGCCATTGAAAACTTCTGCCGCAGTTGCCCAGAATGCCAGCAGGTGGCGCCAAGGCCCCACCTCCGAAACCCCCTAATCCCTTTACCTATAATTTCTGTACCCTTTAGCAGGATTGCTATGGACCTGGTCGGGCCGCTACCGAAAAGCGCTAGGGGACACCAATACATCCTGGTTGTCCTCGACTAGGCCACCAGGTACCCAGAGGCTATTCCATTACGAACCATGACAACTAAAGGAATCGCAAGGGAACTGATGATGATGTTCTCCTGGGTAAGGCTACCAGAAAAAATCCTCACTGATCAAGGCACCCCCTTCATGTCCCGCATCATGAAGGACTTATGTAAACTAATGAATATTAATCAGTTACGCACTTCTGTTTACCACCCCCAGACTGATGGCTTGGTAGAACGATTTAATCAAGCCTTGAAACAAATGTTAAAAAAAAGTGATGGAAGCCGACGGGAGGAACTGGGACCAGTTACTGCCATATCTGATATTTTCCATCCGGGAGGTGCCCCAGGCCTCCACTGGCTTTTCACCCTTTGAGCTACTCTACGGGAGACGGCCCCGGGGACTACTAGACCTCGCTAAGGAGGTCTGGGAGCAGCAGCCCTCTCCCCATCGAACACTGGTGGAACATGTCGAAGAGGTGCAGGGACACATGGCCACCCTCTGGCCCATAGTGAGAGAACACATGGCGGCCACCCAGGCTGCCCAAGAGCGGGTCTACAACTGACGCGCTCAACCCAGAGAATTCGCCCCAGAAGATTGCGTACTGGTGCTGGTACCAACTACGGAGTGCAAATTCCTGGCTAAGTGGCACGGACCATACGGAGTCATAGGAAAAGTGGGGGAGGTGAACTACCGTATCCGCCAGCCAGGACAAAGACCACCAGAAAAAGGGTTGCTAGAGAGGTGTTGCTGTGTTCCTCTTCCCCCCCCACAGGCCCTGCCAAGACGGAGACGGTGGGCGTGCCCATGGGAGAACAGCTGACAACCCGCCAACGACAGGACATAATGGAACTGGTGGACCGCCACAGAGATGTGTTCTCCATGGAGGCCGGCCACACTGACCTTATCCAACACCACATTGTCACCGAACCAGGGAAAAAGGTGAAGCTACGGCCCTACAGGATACCAGAGGCCAGAAGAGAAGCGGTGCGAGAAGAGGTAAAGACCATGTTAAAGAACGGTATAATCAAAGAATCCCGCAGTGAGTGGTGTAGCCCTGTTGGTCCCCAAACCCGACGGCTCAATCTGCTTCTGCAATGATTTTAGCAGACTTAATGAGATCTCTAGGTTTGACGCCTACCCTATGCCCAGGGTGGATGAACTCATTGAGCGACTGGGGAGGGCCCGCTTCATCTCCACCTTGGACCTGACGAAGGGTTATTGGCAGGTGCCCCTAACCAAGGAAGCCCGAGAGAAGACGGCCTTTGCCACTCCCAATGGGCTGTTCCAATATAAGATGCTCCCGTTCGGCCTCCACGGAGCCCCGCCCACGTTTCAAATATTAATGGACCGGGTCCTCCGGCCCCACCGTGAGTATGCCACCTCCTACCTGGATGACATTGTGATACATGGGGAGGAATGGGGGACCCATCTCCAACAGCTCACCGCAGTGCTGCGAGCTCTACGGGGGGCGGGGCTCACAGCCAATCCAACAAAATGTCGCCTCGGCCTCCTGGATGCCGACTACCTGGGGTACACTATAGGACGAGGCTGCGTCAAGCCCCAGGTAGGTAAAGTTGAGGCGATCAGAGGATGGCCCCGCCCCCACACCAAGAAACAGGTATGCACATTTGTAGGGCTAGCCAGCTATTACCGTCGTTTTGTCCCACATTTTTCCTCTCTCGCCGCACCCTTAACGGACCTGACCCAGTGCCGGCTGCCCGACCGGATCAAGTGGACAGAAGAAACGGAGAAGGCGTTCCAGGGGCTGAAAGATGCCCTATGCTCTGGACCAGTGTTGGTGACCCCTGACTTCTCCAAGCCCCTAGTTGTCCAGACTGATGCATCTGAAACAAGGGTGGGTGCCGTCCTCTCACAGCTACAAGAAGGTGAGGAACATCCAATTACCTATATCAGCAGAAAACTACTACCCAGAGAACAAAAATATTCAACAATAGAGAAAAAATGTCTGGTCATAAAATGGGCCCTGGAAGAACTCAAATACTATCTGTTAGGAAGGCACTTCACCCTTGTGACAGACCATGCCCCACTCGTCTGGATGTCCCACAACAAGGAAACCAATGCAAGGGTCACCCGCTGGTTCCTCTCCCTTCAACCCTTTGCCTTCTCCGTCGTCCACAGGTCCGGGGCCGTGCATGGGAATGCGGACGCCATGTCCAGGAGAGACGCGCTGGGAGGCTGGACCGCCCCTCCCTCCCGGTCGGAGCTGAGGGGAGGGGGTGTGTGGCAGCCGGCAGAGGTGTATGAGAGGAGAGGTGGTGGAAAACAGATATGTGCGCTTCCCGGTGTTTACCTCTATGCCCATATATGGAGTTCCACAGCAATCGGGGAAATGAACAACACTTGTTCCTCATTCACAACGCACAGCTGCAGGGAATCAACGCACGGATTGGAGACGCAAGAAAAGGTAAATCACACACACACACACATGGGAGAGTACCTTAACCGGGAAATCAAAGGAGGACGTGAGTAGAGAGAGAGAAAGAAAGAATATTAACACTGTGTATGATCTTGTTTGGAAGGAGGAATCTGCTGTGTGCTGTTACCCGTGACTGTCTGAGAACCCGCCCCGCGATTGACCCTCGCCTGCCTGACTTACCTCCCCCTAGCCCAATCCTGGACCGTCTGAGATTCCATCTTCGTGTACCGAACCCTGCTTACGGATATCAACGAGTCGATTGGAATGTGGATTGGACTGTATTGTTACGAGTAACATTTTGCTCTTCCTCACGCCAAACAACTAATACATTTTTGAGTTTAATCTATTTTGTTGTGGACAATAACTTTATAGTTTTCAGTCACATGAACACTCTCCCAACCCATGTCTACACCTCATCTCCAAAATGTCACCTTTTGTTGCCTTACAGCCTGAAATTAAAACATTAAATCAGACTTTTTCCACCTTTATTTCCACATTTGACCCTACAATTTCCAACATCTCAAAATTTCTGAACATTAATTGAAAATAAAAAACTATAATAACTTGGATTGATAAGTCTACACCCCACTTATCATATCAATTGTTAACTAGCTCACGGGTAACCAATCACCTTCCAGATCACACACCAAGCTAATTGGCCTCCACCTGTTCAATTGTAGTGATTCTGATTACTCAAGAATAAAATCAGCTGCTCTTAGAGGAGTCCACTGCAGGGTAGTGCATTTCAGAGTAAAGGATCTGCCATGAGCAACAAGGAGCTAGATAGAAAGGAGATAGAAAGATTTCAAAGGCCTTAAATATCCATTGGAGCATCCATCCATCCATTATCTAAGGTCAAGACCATTATTGGAAGGTCGCCAATCCATCGTGGAAGGTGCATGTCTTTGGACTGTGGGACCACCAGGACCTGGCCTAGCTGAGACCTTCTTGCTGTGGGGCGAGGTATCCACTGCACCACCGTCCATCCAAGCTGGATGAACAAGCAAGAAGGAGACTGATCAGAGAGGCCACCAAGAGGCCAATGGCCAATAGCTACAGGACTTTATGGCAAAGAGTGGTCAATGTGTGCATGTGTCAACAACGCAGAAAGCTCTCCGCAATTCTGGTCTGCATGGTCCACATTCATTCCTGTTTGAGGTATCCAACAAAACACTCTGAATATTCTGAAGCCATGTGGCAAAAGTGTTGTGGTCAGATTCTATAAGAAAGGATGGGCAAACATTTTTTCAAAAAGGTTGCCTTTGCCTTGCCTTTTTTAACCTTTTTACAAAAAGTTAAAAACACACATCTACCAGTGGCGACTGGTGGGGTGCACAACAGAAACTGCCCCTGCTGCTCTAATGATACTGTGATTATAATGGTGAGGATGATGTGCTCACTGCCCCTGATGCTGCCTGCCTGACTGCCTCACTACTGCAAAATAGAGATTATCCTCATATTAAACGCCTGACATCATATAATTTAAGACAATCCTACCATCTTCATTCAATAACATATTGACAAATAGGGGGGGATCTGACCTCCTCTGCTGCTCTGGTGATATGGTTTCTCACTGCCCCTACTGCTCTGATGATATGATGATGATGATGAACACACTGCCCCTGATGCTGCCTGCCTGACTACTGCAAAATACAGGGATTATCATCATATTAAAAGCCTGACATAATATAATTTAAGACAATCCTACCATATTCATTCCAATTTTTATTAGTCAAATAAAGAGATGAATTGGCAGTTTATTAAAGACTTGGAACATAGGTAATGAAAATCTTATTCAACATAACAGTAAATACATGTTGGTACACTTGGTAATACTAGCCTCACAAAGAAATTGTTTACCTTTAAATGTTAACTGTTATAGAGAAACAATACAGAGAATGAGTATACAGAGTAGAGTACAGCATGGTAGCTAAATAATTTCCCTAATTAAGATAAAAGCTAACACATTCATTTAGCAACATATCAAAATAAATATTATGGGCTGTCCCCTTACCTTGTAAGCAAATTCTAATCTCCTTTATGTCCTAATAAAGTGCTTACTCGGTCATACCAGCAAGGAGTTTTCTCCAGTGACTTTACAATCCTCAATGTCAAACAGTTAGCTAGCTAGCTAACCTTAGCCCAATTCAGTTGAAAAATGCGGGATGAGACAAATTCTTTGCTAGATAACATTAACTAGTAGCTAACTTTAGCTAGAACAAAAGAGAGTTTATTATCTGACATGTTGAATATACAAAGACTTTTGTATACAAAATCTGAGGTTTGATCTGAACTGAAAATGTCAGCTAGCTAGCTAATGTGAGCTAAACTAGCCCAAGCAAGTTAGCAGACTGACAAATCAATGTAATTATCTAACATTAGCTAGCTACTGTGGCTAACCTTCAAACTCCAAGTGATCAATTTAGAATTGAAATGGTTAACAGTTCAATTAAAATACCAAATTACAATAATAGAGGAATAAAGACCAAATAATTCAAAACTATTGCTAACCTCACCTGTAACAGATGTCACTCTCCAAAATCTCATGTGCCTAAGCTGCAAATATTGTAGCTAGGCTATTGGATGGAGCCACAGACAGATCCTGATTGACGGAGGCATGTAAAAATCTGATTGGACATACGGCTCGGAAGCTCCGCTTCCAGGCGGATCACTATTGTCCAATTAAATTCCCCAGAACCCATCACGTTATTCAATTAAATCCATAAAGTCCATAGAAACCCAGAGACAACTGCAACCGGCTAAGCTTCCACTGACAGCTTCAAGTGCATGAGGTGATAGATAGTGCTGGTTTAAACAATACATTTCAGTCTAAATGACATACCATGGAGTTGAAATACCATTCTCTATCTGTGATATTTTTTCAAATAAATATGAAGTAAAAATGTTTATTAATGTTGTAAATAAAAAATATTTCCCATCCCCCCAAAAAATTATAGGGGAAGCCGAGCTTTCTTAAAGAAATCTCCACTGGCATCTGCATACAGGTAACTGGCAAAACAAAGGAAACACCAACATAAAGTGTCTTAATAGGGCATTGGGCTACCACAAGATGCAAAAACAGCTTCAAGGCACCTTGGCATAGATTCTACAAGTGTCTGTATTGGAGGGATGCAACACAATTCTTACAAAATAAATGCCATCATGTGGTGTTTTGTTGGAAAACGCTGTCTCAGGCGCCGCTCCAGAATGCTCATAAAACTATTCAGTGACCACTGGTACCCTGTGGATGGGGCACTGTCATCCTGGAAGAGACCACTCCCATCATCCTAATGCACAAATATCATGGTCAAGGAGTATGTGCTTTCGACCTCAGCTGTCCCTAGTCAATGATGTCTTTCCCTGCTGCAATGTCTTCCATGCCAGCATAACCTTAGCCACTGTTCCTCGTGAAACATTAAGTTGAGCAGTCTTCCTCACTTAAGCTCCTGCCAAACAAGCCCCAACAATGGCCCCTCTTTCAAAATCTCTACTTTTAGCTACGGTCGCCAAAATAGTTGGCAACTGGGCCTACCCAGCATTTTTATACATGACCCTAAGCATGATGGGATGTTAATTGCTCAATTAACTCCACACCTGTATGGAAACACCTGCTTTCAATACAGTAGACTTTGTATCCCTCATTTACTATTTTGGCAGTTTATTTATTTGTTTAGATTTTTATTTAATTTTTTACAAATACATGACAAGCACAGAAAAGTGGACATACTGTGGAGAGCAGGCAGTTAATCCGCTCTCAGACAGAGATTTGCCCATAATCAATAGTGAGTCCTGTTCTCAATCTACTGCTCTGTCTAATTCGGCCGTAGATTCAACTGCAAGACCAGGCAATCCTGCCACGCGTAAAAAAAGAAAGGCTCAACGCCGGTTTGCCCAACACGTTTCTCCTGGCTCAAATCAAACCGTAATTCTCGCATTCCCTCGCGCGCAACGCTGGCTGTAAAAGCACAAAAAGCTCCTTAATGATGAAGGTTTCATGGCTGAATTGCTTTCCAGCACCACATCAACAAGGTTATGCTTTTGATGGGTCTCGTTTCGAAACGCGAAGCTGGCAGAGCAGCGTGATGTGGATCGATACGACACCATGCCGCATGGTCATTGAGGCTGTGGCCATTTATTTTTCAAGCTGCTCTTACATTTGCAGTCTCATCACTCATTTATAAGCTGCATCCATTATCATTTCAGCTCGTTAAACAGTTAGTAAATACTGCAGTTAGAATGCAAGGGTTTGCCAAATTGATTCTATCGCTGAAGATAACGGCGGACAGATTTGATATTTGTAATGCACTGGCCCCGCTGTCAGATCTGTCATATACATTTACTTTGACGCAATGGCAAATCTTGAAACTTTCCAGAATGGCTGTGACAGCCACCTCTATATTGAGGACCGTACTGAGGACTGTGATAAATTGTGGCCTTGCGCCTTATCATTTCAGTCCAAATCCTTGAACAGGTTTTTTTTTTATCATTACATTTTGGGCATGTTCTCTCTTTATTGTAACAAAAAAATATATATTAAACTGAACTCTCATGATGAAGCAATTCACACCCTTAAAGTGGAATTTTCAACAGGGGCCGCAATTCTGGAGCCTTGGATCACTTTTAGAAGTTTTTCTTCACCGTGTTTCGTGACCGGAGGCAAACGCGGATCTTTCCGGACTCATTTGCATGTAAAGTAGAACGCAGCCCTCCGCAGAGGGTGCTGACGGACAGCCCTCCCACGGCCTTCCAGTCGAGCATTGCCCAGCAGCGCCCCCCGGTGCCCCCTACCTGCTGGGGTGGGGCGTGACAGCGGGGTGCAGAACAGCGTGGGGCCCCGTCAATCTCTAACCTTTCACTGAGAACCCCCCTTCAGACACTCACAAAAAGAAGGCAAGGACAAACACGGTCAAAAAAGAGAGGGGGGGGGCTCTCCCTCAGAGGTGAGAATGGAAAAAGGGAGCGAGAATCTTGGGGCGGCGGTGGAAGGGAGGGACGCTTTGTTATCGCGGCTAATGAAAGGGAGAATGGGGAGAGCGACCTGCCCGCTGTCCCTTCTCATCTGCCCGGTAATTGGATGTGTTCCATATTTCGCCGGGGCTCCAGCGGGAGGAGAGGAACAGAGCAAACAAACAGATTGTGTTTAGATAACGGCCATCTCCAATCACAGATTATCTGGCCTGATCTTTTCTTCGCCGAAACACCGGCAGACAAGGTCAGGGGGAAGAGATTCTCGGCGGGAGCGAGAGAGAGAGAGACGGAGGGAGAGAGAGAGGGAGAGAGGGAGAGAGTGGCGGCCCTTTGCCACTTTATTAGAGATTCGTTCAGCTGCCTACATCTCTCACTGTTAACTCTCTTTCCCAGCCTCTCTCCCTCTCTCTCCCTCTCTTCTCCCCCTCCACCTGTCTCTCATTTCAGGCTGGGAGTTTGCTGTAACAGTCACAGATATACAACTTGCTCAGATTTGGAGAATGGCAAATATTGGCCATAAAGTGCTTTTCTAAGGCACAGATGATTCCGATAGTGACTGGATTAGCTGGGAAATTGTGAAGAACGTCTTGGTGGCTTTGAGATCGGATTGGAATGTTTACGGTTTGATAACTCCGCTCCAGCGAGTGATGAATGTCAAAGTATAACTGTATATTTTTGATATTCTTGCCCAATATATATATTTTCCATTGAGTTCGTTGACCTCAGGCCTTGCGCTGAAATATCGAAAAACTGAACGCTCACTTAAAGTTGTGATTGCATTTTAAGCACAAAGAGTTGAGGGTCGAGAGTTGTTGAGTTGAATCCCTTTCCCTTGAGAGGAAAACAACAGAGCTGATTCCCTCAACAGTGATGTCTACGGATCTCCTGCCACTGACGCTCTTGACAATCCAAGTAAGATTAAAGAGCCATGAGTCACTTTAGGGGATCTGGAGACTTTTTTCCCCATTAGAAAGGAAGAGAACTCCCATATCATGCAGTGTTTGAAAGTGAGGCCATCCCTTGTAGCTGATAGTCTGCTGAAGTTTCACCACCGCGCTAGCTGGCATATTCCTGTTCCTCCAGGGAGGCTGTCTGTCTCTCCCCAGGAGAGAGGGGGGGGACTCTACCACACGTCAGGACACACTAACGGGCCCTAATGCCTGCAGAGATATGAGCACCAGACATGCCTGCACCTCCCTGTGACAGATAATTGCCGAAGTCGCATATTTGATGAATGCGACGCCACAGCCGAGACGGAGCGGCCCCTTTCTTCGCCGTTTCCCGGCCCTCCGTGCGTCCTTCCCTAATGGATCCCGTTCGCACCACGCGGGGCAGCCGGCATCAATCCGCCGGTCGTCACCGGCTAGACGCCGGCAGCAGCTGCGTTGACGGAGACGCGCACGCGCGATCCCTTTACTGCTCCGTGATGACGGATGCACTGCACCGACACCACTTGCTTTATTTTCCGCGAGAGTGGCAGAGTAAATCTCATTACCAGTTGTCGGCGGCGATGGTGCTTTATTTCCGCAGCTGGTCTCGGACTACCTGTTGCCGCTAGCGCTCAATAGCTCTGTTCTGTCCTGTCCGCGTGGTCTTATTTCATTCCACGCCCGGTCCCTTTTATCCCCCCACGCGGTCTGAAATACAGCATCTCTCTCACGGACCCGCAGACTGCAAAGCCTAAGTCTTGCATCGGAGCAAGGAGGCAGCCTGTATTTCACTCGCTTGCTTGTATTTCTCCTTCCCCCTCTCTCCGGTAGAGAAAGAGTGGTAATTGATAGTAGGGGCCCATCCATCCTTCTCTCTTAAGCCCTCTGTCCAATTTATCTCCGCGAGATGCAGACTGGCTCCCGCCCAACCCTTGTCGGTCAGACTTTGCCTGTTTTAGATGGCCATTAATTAAAGTGGTGCCGTGACAAAAATAGGATCTAAATGGGATTTGTGTGGCGAGGAAATGGGCTGGCTGATCCTAACCCGACTGTGTAAATCACCCCCGGGGCTTTGCTCCGGCCCAGAGAGAGGTGGAGAGGGGGGGGTCTGTTGTAGGAAATCCAGACGACAACTCCGGCCTGTGTCACAGATCTCTATTCAATTTAATTTAGAGAGCTTTTTTTCTTTTTTTTTACAGCTCGACTTCTCACGTGTTCCTCTCTCTCGTGGAACATGCGAGGTCTTAATTCCTCACATTATTCCATATTACTCCAGTGTAGTGTATTTTATAAGCTGCCATCATGTGAAGTGAAATGTTCAGTGCTAGAAGTGGGAACAGTGAAAATGGAAATGGGGGGGTCTTTCCCAATAGCTCACGTGTATAATTAGAATGAGTCGTCACTCTGAGGATGGTCAGGAGTAGAGCACATGCTCGTCACTCGTCTTTGAACCGGAGTGAACCCGATAGGACTGTGCGCGCTGCACAGATGGCAACCGGAGCTGAAGTCAATGCAAGTTGAGTGACCTATATTAATGGCCACGCTGCAAATTGCCCGCGCGTCCCTTCAGAGAACGTAACATTAAAGCGTGCGGAGAGGTGTAGAAAGACCAGAAGAAGGTTAATTACCTCCTCGTCCTTCGCTGTCTGCTGGCTTCACCTGGATGGGCCGGTTCATCTGGGGGGAGAGAAAGAGGAAACCTGGGTGAGCACGCGCTCCTAAACACGGCACCTCTCATCCAATCCATGCGCTGAGCAGCCCCCTTCACAGCTGGTGACACGCACACAAGCAAATGCAATCTTAAAAAAACCTGCAAGGAACCAGGCCACAGCATGTATGATTCACCCAGGTTACAGCCTCCGGATATCCCTTATTTCATTCACAGTTCATCAAAATTAGCCGCTTCCAATGGCAGGAGCCACGCTAGGCATCAGATGGCACCGGGTGACTAATGCCATTACATCACTGGCTCCAAACCTCACACCAAGAGTTCCCTCAAGGCAGCCTTCTGAATCCCTGCCATTACATCACACTTTCCAAGCCTGTAACTGAGAGTCCCTTTCAGGGAGCTGTCTGCACCTCCTTCCCTGGGGTGTCTTTGATTCTGGAACAATAGCAAATATCATGGAATCATTCTGATGTAGTGGACAATACATCCACCCCCACCCTCCCACCCCAACCCTTCCCCTTGAGTGCTGACGACATGTTGAAAAATCGTTCAGGAAAGAAGTAATAAGAAGTGTAGAGAATCACACCCATAAAAGACCCCAAGAAAGAAAGAAAACAGCAAAGTTTGTTTACTCTTTCTCCTTCAAGTGGTCTGCTGCAGATGTACCAAGAGTAATTTAACGTGCAGAAGTACAAAAACGTAGCGCCAGTCTGGTTAGCTGGGTAACTTCAAAGAAGACTAACCCGAAGAATTAGGAGAGCTGTGTCACACAGAGCTTCTCAGCTATGAGCACATCGAATAAACAGGACAAGAACAAACTGACATCTTGGCATCAAACAGAAACTGCACCAGGAGCCATATACAGTGGGTAGAAAACGTATTCACCCCCTTTGGCATTTTTCACATTTTATTTTCTTACTTCATGATATTGAATTTAATTGGGATTTCTTGCCACTGATTAATACAAAATACTCTATAATGTCCAATGAAAAACAAAAACTCTAAAGCTTTTTGTTAATTAATTACAAATATAAAACAGGCAATAATATATTGCATAACTCTTTTGCTAGGACACACCTAATTAAACTCTGGTACAATCAATTCTTCAAAAGTCTTCAGAGGTCACATAATTATTTGATTGGAGTCCACCTGTGTACAATTAAGGTGTTTCAAATTAAATACACTGGTTTCTGAGAGGTCCCACAGTTGGTTAGTGCATTTCCAAACAAAAGCTTCATCATGAAGAACAAAGAACATTCAAAACAAATCTGAGAAAATATTTTTGAAAAGCGCAAATCAGGGGAAAGATATGAGGATTTCAATTACTTTGAATATCCCCCAGAGCACCATTAAGTCCATTCTCTCCATTTCATAAAGAAATGGAGAGAATATGGCACAACTGTGAATTTGCCTAGAACAACCTGTCCTCCAAAACTGAGTATCCGTGCAAGTAGGGCACTTGTTAGGAAGGCCACCAAGAGGCCTATGACAACTCTGACGTTGCAGTTATAGTCTTCCATGGCAGAGATGGGAGAGACTGTCCATGGGACAACAATAGCCCAGGTGCCTCACAAATCTGCACTTTATTGGAGGGTGGCAAAAAGAAAATCATTGTTGAAGAAAACTCACATGAAATCTTGCCTAGAGTTTGCCAGAAGGCATGTGGGAGACTCTCAAACCAAGTGGAGGACTATATACGCTCCCCCAATCGACTGACATGTATATGGTACACATTTCTGTTTAAAGATCTGTGTGTTCCAAATCTCCTAATTCTTTGGGTAGGTTATTCTTTAAGCTGCCCAGATAAGCATTCCACTTATATTCATTTAGCTTCCATCTCTCTTTTATAACTTTCTACTATCTCTCTAACTCTGAGTGGAGTGCACACACAAAAACAAGAGTACTTAAGTACCTAAAGATGTACATTTGTTGATATCGAATTGTATAACCAGGCTACCCAACGTTTTGGCTGAGCCTTTCTCAATGGAAGCTGGACCAGGTTTGCAGCACTTGACATCAATAGACGTAAAGAGACGAATCAGGGCGGTAATCGGGACGGAATCCCCAGATGCCCTTACATCACGAGCAGATGGGTCCTGGTGGATCTGTCGAAGAGAGGCCGCAGTGCCTGATGGCAGTTGACATGAGCTTGGGCGTCAGCTCAACGTGGAGGTGCGGGAGACGGACGCAGTTGCCGTGATGTGCGGGGGCCCCTGACGCACTGTGACACGGTAGAAGGAAGCAGAGTGATGCGCTGCAACGCATATGCATGAGTGTCTACGGGGGGGCTGATCACATCTGACGTGACGCATTAAATGCACACCACAAGGCAGAGATGCGCTACTGCGGCCTTGTGGGAGCACAGCCAACGCTGCCATTTGCTGAAGTGACCTCTGTTTATGAGAGGGAATGCTGTGTTCTGACCTGGGATGAAATCACAATACAAGAAGCGCGCTCCGATCTTGCTGGGCATGAGCACAAGGAGATTGTTGTGGGGGCATTCAGATGACTGCCATGAATGGGACAGTTTGACAGCAGGGAAAGGGGCTGGTTTGCAGGATTGAATCCCAGGTTTCAATGATGCTGTTGCACACTTGAGGAGCATGGAACTTGCCCTGAATTGCTTCTGTAAATATTCATTTGTACACGTGAATAACAAGTACGAATGTGGTACAGTGCATGTAACCTGCTCACACTGTACTGGCATGGCGTGAGAGTGTAAAAACAGCAGTGGATAAACACTGGAGCGGACCGGCAGTGGATAAGCACTGGAGCGGACCGGCAGTGGATAAGCACTGGAGCGGACCGGCAGTGGATAAACACTGGAGCGGAGTGGATAAACACTGGAGCGGACCGGCAGTGGATAAGCACTGGAGCGGACCGGCAGTGGATAAGCACTGGAGCGACTGGCACAGCAGTGTGTTTTGGAAGTCTTGGTGAGTTGGTGAGGGTTAGGAAGCGGGACATGTGGGGTGAGGTCTTGGCATCCCAGCCCAGCGATCAGACAGCCCCCAGGTACCAGTGGCCCTTTACTGTCCAAACCAGCGCATCAACAGGACTTAATACACAATGCTTAATACACGAGAGGTTGCCAGGCAACCGAGAACAGGAGGGCAGCTCCAGAACCGTCAGTATGTTGGATTCTAGGCCATTATCTGGTGAACTGGTGTTCTCTCTTTCTCTCTCTCTTACTCTCTCTCTCTCTCTCTATCTCTTTTGCTGTCTCTTCCTCTCTCTCACTTGCTTTCTGGGATTTCGGAAAAAAACCATTTTAAACATTCCAGCCGACATTGTTGTCAGCTCTTTAAAACTGTATGTAACTTCCCAAGTCCAATGTACGTCTGGTAGACCTGCTGCCAAGATGCTCTCTCTCTCTCTCTCTCTCTCTCTCTCTCTCTCTCTCTCTCTCTCTCTCTCTTTTTTCTCTCTCTCTCTCTCCTTTGGGGCGAGACAGATTGCTAATTGCTGTCAATTGCTAATTTTACTTTGTGATCAGTTTGTTCTCTTTGCATAAAAAACTACTGCAAGGGAAAACATTTTAATGTACAGAAAGCACAGACACACACACACACACACACACACACATTAATACAAACACACGCATGCACACACAAGCACACACACACATGCACATATACACGTGTGCATACACACCCAGAAGCACGCACACACACACACACACACACACACACACAGATGCAAAGACACACACACACACACACAGATGCAAAGGCACACACACATACACACAGATGCAAAGGCACACACACATACACACAGATGCAAAGACACACACATAGAGTCACACACACACACACACACACACACACACACACACACACACACACACACACACACACAGATGCACACAAGCACTGGCTGCGGGCTCAGTAACAGCAGGTGGCTTAAGTGACATTTTAATCCCTTATTACTGAGCGCCAGATTAGCCGGCAGATCAAGGCAAAGTTAATTATATGAATTTATGGGAGGCCGGGAGAGGCACAGCCAGCTCCCCTTGGGCCGGAGACGCGGTGAGGCTGACATTTCCACCCACAGGTGCCCATTTCCATTGCACACACACACACACACACACACACACACACACACACACACACACACACACACATGCACCAGCACTGGAGAGGAGAGCATCCCAGTGTTTGACAGAGAGCCTGAGCTGGGGACCTCTCCCTCACTCCATCTCTGTCTGATTGCCGGCCCGCGGCTTGCACAGCCAATACGCAGCCCACCGCAGCTTCTTAATGGGTTGATCAATGTTGACAAATCGGCAGCTCGCTCTGTCCTGCCAGGGAATTCACAAACGAAGGCATGCTCTCTCTCTCTTCCTCTCTCTCTGTCCCTCTGTTCTGTGCCTTCCGAGCTGTTTTGTTTTCTTGTCGTATTATTATTATTATTTTTTTATTTTTATCTCCTGTGGCTGATCTATATTTTTTTAATATGATAAATACACCTTTGCTCTGGTCACGGCAGACTGGAGGAGGGGGGCAAGAAAAACACGGCACAAGAACCTTCACATTTTTAAAGTGGCCATATGTCACCGCCAGACATTCGCAACACGGCTCAAGACGGAGAGACTAACGGAAAAAAACAAGACGGAAAAGTTGCTTTCGTTTCCAATAATGACTAATCTCCCAGCGGACCTGTCAAGAAACAAAAGCACCTGAGATCTGCCACACCTTCAGTCGGGAGGTTTGGAAATTACACCTTCCTGTTCACCCTGAAATTCATAGGTGACCTATAGGGTTTTAGCAAGGCACAGTGCCTGGCAGCAGCAGGCTGTTTAATGCCACCGCCCACTACCTTTCATCAAACCCTTCAAAGCTTTAACATATTAAACGGTGTCAGGTTTTAGAGGTGGGAGGGGTCGACTGTAACAGGAGTCAGGTGTCAGACTTGATCCAATCACAGCGGCTGAGCTTCACTCTGATGGCTGTCTCCCAATCACCCTTTCTTTGAATTTGTTTCGCAGTGCGAAAGAGGAGGAGGAAGTGTCAGGATCTCACTTCGCCCACTTCCCCTCCTTGTTCTAAAGACAGAGGCCCGGGCCGCTGCCGTCTCCCTCCCCCCCTTCTACCCCTGCTCATCCATCAGGACGCTCACGCAAGTTGTTGATGCCATTTACAGCCTATTAAACTCAATTAAAGATGTTTAATGCAGTCTGACTTTTCCTCTGAGCCATTCTAGTGAGACAAAGAGGGAGGGTGAGAGGCAAAGATAGAGAGAGAGAGAGAAAGAGGGAAAGAGAGAGAGAGAAAGAAAGAAAGAAAGAGAAAGGAAACCTCCCGACCTCCCGACCTCTTTGAGCCTCTCCCTTGCCCCAAAAACAAACTCAGGTTTCCAAAAACAGTGCTGCGCCATTTCTGAACAAGCAAGGACACCCTCTCCCCACCCCAGGGTCCACCCGGGCCAGCCATCGCCCCCTGCAGGATCCTCCACTGCAGGTCACCTGACCTCTTCAGTATCAGGAGCTTACAGCACCCTCCACCTGAATCCCAACATTGACTGGCTCCCCCGATCCTGCTGACAGAGAGAGAAAGAAAGACAGAGAGAGAGAGGCAGATTAAGAGAGAGAGAGAGAGACAGAGACAAAGAGAGAGAGAGAGAGAAAGGGATAGAGAGATACAGACAAAGAGAGAGAGAAAGAGAAAGAGAGAGAGGGAGAGAAGCAGATCAAGAGAGCGAGAGAGAAAAAGAGAGATTGCGAGATATATAGAGAGAGAGAGCGAGTCAAAGGGAGAGAGAGATAGAGAGAGAGACAGAGAGAGAAAAAGAGAGAGAGGTGTGGGGGCCTGCAGTCACAGAGGGAGTAACAGACCCCAGGCTGGGGTACACACAGAGCCTCTCCTCACACCGGAAACACAAATAACCCAATGGGTCCCTGTGGCCACGGGGCCAACACAGACAACAACGTGCTATCCCCAAATTCACTCCCCCATCCCGCCCGTGGACACTCCTCTAAGAACCAGGGAGAGGCGTTGGCACCGTCTTTGTTTGGAACTCGAGAAAATTAAAAAAGAATAATAATTCACAGACATTGTGGAGGTAGAACTGATGAAGGACAACTCTGCCATCAAGTAAGATGGGGCAGGCTGCTGAAAGCCTAGCAGGGGGTAGAAGGTGGGACCTATTTTTAGTTAGTTAGGCAGATTTCACACACACACACACACACACACACACACACACACACACACACACACACACACACACACACACACACACACACACACACACACACACATACACACACACACACAAACAAACACACAACCACACTTTATTTTCACATTATTTTGTGTTTGTCTCTAAACTCCTGCGCTGCCCGTGCAGGGTAATTATCTGGCGATTCGTACCCTGCGGAGGGCGGGGCTTTTTTTTCGCCGTCATTTTTCTTCGTAAACCGGCACTCGTCTCACGCACACCGCCATCCTCCAGAGGGGCGACCAAAAACATCGGAGACGAGAGGAGCCGCTGGGTATCCATCACGCCTCTCTATTGTTAGGAGCTGCTCAGCAGGTCTCCATCTCGGCCGGGGGGCGCTGGGGAAAGTCGGACGGCCGGGGCGGATGAGGAATCTTGCCGTCACGTTATCTCCCGCTGCATAAGGCCCCGGTTCCCCCCCAGCTGCGGAGAGACCGCCGGCCGGCCGCTGCACCACATTACTTTTATGGCCCCCTTTCCTTTCTTTGTCCTAAAGAAGAGGGGGCCGGTGGGGAAACGAGGGCGGGGCGAAGATTCGACAAAGTGAGACAACACTAACATATTAGTCAAAGTGACAGTGGGCTTATGAAGCTCTCTAAAGCTGTGCTCCCAGCTGCAGTGCGGGACGCGGTCGGGGGGGCTACGGTTCGGGGGGGCTCGTTCCAGAAGCACACAACTCTCTTCCGTGTGGCAATAACTAAGCCCTTTTAGACCGGCTTTTCCAGTTCCCCGGGTTTTAATTCCAGAGGAGCGCGCGCTGTCCCGCATAGACAATGTGGATCGGCCGTCAATTTAGCTGCTTTATAGAGTCAGGTGGTTGGTTATTTTTCAGTTCTGAAGCGAAACGCTAAATAGTCATTTGTGATTCACCATTTCGCCGTTTTCTTTTCTTTTGTTGTTTTCGTCTTCTGTTTCGCTCGGGTTCTGATGACCCAATCAATGCGAAAGGTTACGAGGCTCAGAGTATACATTATATTTAAAGACCGCACACAGGCATTGTGTTTCCCAGGGCCGGCCAAAAACCAACGAGTGTAATTAAAGTGGGACAGTGTCACGAGAATCTACCAGCGACAGCATGCTTTATTAGCGCAGCCTGTGGCTTCGTGATTTTCTTAGGCTTGATATTCTGTGGGATTTTACCACTGGCCAAGAGAACTAGCACACTGACAACGAGGACATCGGTCACCTGTGAGTGGCCACAGAGCCAACTCAGTGAGAGGAGGCCATTGCATAGGCCTGAAGACGCTGCTTCAGGACGATACGGAACAGCAGGCCACGCTCCTTGAGGTACCAATTTTTTAAAAAATTAAAGCCCAGATTGCTCGGCAGACATCAAAGGCATCTGAACAACCTCAACCGCAAATGTATTCTCAGAGCCGCCTGCGCGCACAGATCTGCTTTTTAGAGCACGGCAAAACAAAGGCATTACACAGGAGCTCATTACAACAAACCTGTGCGCAGGCACACACACACACACACACACACACACACTATACACACACACACACACATACTATATACACACACACACACACAATCACACACTATACACACACACACACACACACACACACACACACACACACAGACACACACACACACACATTATACACACACACTCACACTCACACACACTCACTATACACACACAGACACACACACACTATATACACACACACGTACACATATACACACACATGCAAATACACGCACACACATACACACACACTCACACTCATACTCACACAAATACACATACACACACTCACTCACACACGAAAATACACACACACACGCACACACACATACGCACACACACACGCACATGTGGAAGGAGCCTGGAGAATTGAGGATCGCTAATAGACATGACACATATGAGGCTGATAGCGGATTGCTGGCTTTAATCAGAGTGCTGCTTTGCACCCTAGCCTCCCATCAAAGTGTTCCTGTCTGCCGTTCCTCGGAAACAAACACTCCCCCCACCCACTCCCACCCACGCATACACACACATACACACACACACACACACACACACACACACACACACCTGCACAAAAACGCACAAAACTAACAGGACTTACACAGAGGCAAGGCTGCCAAGTGTACGGTGCGCCCACCAATCTCTCCACCTGCTCGTTTTGGTTCATAATTGTCATTGTTTAATTGTCCTTCAGCTTTTAATTAAGGTGCAGCCGCTACAATGACAAAAAAGTGACAGTGGATCCCCCTCCCCCTTCCCCCCACCCTGCGGTCTCGTATTCCTGTGTGGACGGGAAGCGCAAAGCGCTCTCTGATGCTGTCAGCGCACAGGGAACGCGCTGCCGCTGCGGCTGTTAACAAGGAGCCCTTTCCTAAAAACCGTCACCATCTGCCGGATAGATAAACCCTTTTGCAGATTGATTGAGCACCACAATTACGCGGAAGATAAATGGGTGCACTTCCTCTTCGGAATTGGATTGAATCTCATAGCCGTGCAGTCGAGCTCATCATCATCAATGAGATTGTCATTAGCCTGTTTTCTGTCTGGAAACAACGGTTATGAGGGAAATTGAATTTAACAACCAATAGGAGCAAATAAGAACCGTTCACCGGGTGTGCAAAGTGGCAAATTGATAAAGGCGTTGTTCAATGCTACGGCCTCAGCCAAAGTGATTAGCCATGGAGGAGTTGACTTTTTTTTTAAAAACAAGCAAAGTATTTTGGGATGGCGATGATGTCGAATCATGGCAGAAGCTCAGGCACCTGATGTAATTGTGGTCAATGATATTAAGCGAAATTATTCTGCACAAATGTTGCTGGGTGCTCAACGGCGTGGGAAGGACAGACGCCCTGCGACGAACATGACTTTAGTGTTCCTGTGACCCAGCTGTGATGCGATCTTCGTCGCCAGATCAGAAAAAACAGGCCAATAGCAACAGGCGGGAAAACTACAGAAACGAGGCGTGGCGATATACAAAACGCCAGTCATCATACAGGTGCCTGCCAAAATAAAGGCCACACTTTGGTAACCGTAGGGGGAAGGGGGGGCACTTAAACAGCCCTGGCTAGGAGTCGGGCAATGTGGGGGCTCGTAAAGCGGAGGACTTGGCCTATCCGTCGGTACTGACACCGTTCCAATGATCCCAGATTTACTCAAGTGTTGGCTTTATTTTGGCAGTTACCTGTATATGATAAAACTGTAACTCACATCTATGCTGTCTGTGTTTGTGTGCTGCACTGCAGGCAATTTCCACCACAGAGCCATAGCTCACTGAAGCACCGGGAGAGAGAAGTTACAGATTGTGAGATTATTCATTTCCGCTACATCCGCCAATCTGATTGGTCCTACAAAGTTTTAGTCAGCATTGAGTTGGTTGGTTTGCTGACGGACCACCAGAGAATATTTCAGTTTGAACTTTCTAGTTTCATTCCGATCCTCCTTTTTTGGCTGGTATCACACTCCAATCCAACATTGGCTTCGGCAAACCAGCACAGTTTATGGATCAAGGACCAGTGCATATGGAGCGTAGAGGCTGCATGCTAATTAGGGTTTAGCTTAGGGTTAGCATGTCAACCTGCTAGCTTCAGTCTTCTGGATAAACACCTGAACACCCCCCCCCCCCCACTCCGTGAATGGCCATCATACACCAATGGCAGCTCTCTGACACCACCACAGAGGTACAAATGCCAGCTCCATGGTTGTAATTCAAAATGTAATAAATAAAAAACAATCCAAGCAATAGAAAGATGCAAATAAGGCAATATTTTACAGAAAACATCTTAAGAGCTTATCTTATTTTGAGTAGTGAACAATGGGTCCAAGTTGTATGCAGCATGAAGACAATTTTTTTAATTAATTGCGAAGTGTACCACAGTAGTGGTATCTCATTAGAGCATGAGAAAATTAGCATTTAAAAAATATATTTTCTAATAGCATTGTAATAAACGCATTCCCTGTACATCCAACGTAACATTCCAAGTAAATAGAGAGAGAGTATGTGTGTTTGCATGAGAGAGAGTATGTGTGTGTGTGAGAGAGAATGAATGTGTGTGTGTGTGTGAGAGAGAGAGAGAGAATGTGTGTGTGTGTGTGAGAGAGAGAGAGAGAGAGAGAGTGTGTGTGTGTGTGTGTGTGTGTATGTGAGAAAGAGTATATGTGTATGTGTGTGCACGATTGTGTGTGTGTGTGTGTGTGTGTGAGAGAGAAACCCCCAAAAATTAGGTATAGTAAAGCATGCGGCCCTGACAGTATCAGAACAGCAATGCTTAAACACAGTAACTCTGAACTGCAGGAGGCCTTACTTAAATTATTCAACCTGGTACTACAGACAGGCTGCTTTCCAGACATCTGGAATCAAGGGCTTATATCCTCAATGTACAAAAGTGGAGACAAATTTGACCCCAATAATTACAGAGGCATCTGTGTGAACAGCAACCTGGGGAAGATTTTCTGTAGTATTCTGAATGCCCGAATATAGGCCTTCCTTACCGAACAGTGTCTTGAATCAGAGTCAGATTGGCTTTCTTCCAAAACATCACACTACTGACCATATTTACACCCTACACACCTTAATTAGTAAACATGTACACCAAAAAGGAAAAATCTTTGCCTGTTTTATAGGCATTCGATTAAAAAAAGCTTATGATTTAATTAAATCAATATATGTGAAAAATAAGTGTGCAATAAAAATAGGTTAAAAAAGTGAATTTTTCATACAAGGGCGTGGGGTGAGGCAGTGCTGCAGTTTGAGTCCAACATTGTTCAATATTTATATCAACAAGTTAGCAGTGTTACTGGAACAATCTTCAGCTCCTGGCCTCAGTCTAAATGATAATGAAGTTAAATTCCATCTCTATTCAGATGACCTGGTGCTGCTCACCCACTGAACAAGGGTTACAGAGGCACCTGGATCTGCTTGAGAAATACTGTCTGAACTGGGCCTTGACAGTCAATTTGAAAAAGACAAATATTATGGTCTTTAAAAAAAAAAAGCCCAGATCTCAAGAAAGCAAATATTGCTTTACTCTGGGCAACACTGCCCTATAACATACACTAAATTATAATTATCTAGGATTGCAAATCAGTGCGTCAGTGAGCTTTGGTCTGGCAGTCAATCCATTAAGAGATTCCATAAAATTAATATTCCTATTAGAATTTTGACAAAAATCTATATGGGGTCCACTCAGTGAGCAAGACTACACTAAATGGATGCATAATTCTGTAAAAGCATATTACAAGTACATAGGAATACCCCAAATAATGCATGCAGGTCTGAATTAGGCAGATATCCAATTCTTATTCAAATCCAAAAAAGAACATTATATTTTATAGAGCAC